>PVIU01006487.1:0-101224 GCA_004026605.1 Ondatra zibethicus
GCAACCTACTGAATGGGAGAAGATCTTCACTGACCCCACATCAGACAAAGGTCTGATCTCCAAAATATACAAAGAACTCAAGAAACTAGACATTAAAATTCTAAATACCCCAATTAAAAAATGGGGTAAGGATCTGAATAGAGAATTCTCAACAGAGGATGTTCGAATGGCCAAAAGATACTTAAGGTCATGTTCAACTATGCCTTCTTCTTATGAGTTGCTGCGACTCCCAGAGCTGCATCATCCCTACCCCAGGAAGAAGAGCTGCACCTGTTGAATGGTGACCTACAACTGACTGAACATGTCCAGCTGTGTTTACATCATCATTGGCCTGTCTGCCCTCTCTAGTTGGCGGTGGTGGTAGTTCAGTAATGAGGCTGCACGACTCTATGTTGAAATGCAGTTTTACTGTGCTGTGTCTAACTTTGGTCAGAGATTTATTTTCTTTGGGAGCTTTGCATCGTACAAACATTTGAAGACACCCAAAGGCCTTGCCCAGTGTGTGACCCACCTGCAGCATGAGCCACCGTGATGCGCAGGTATGGGGTGGAGAGGTGGGAGAGAAAGAGAAGTGGAACAGCTTGATCACTGTGAAGAGAGGTGGATCTGGAGACTTGAGGATGGAGAGGAAGAGTCTGATGGGAGTAGCCTTGGAAGCCCCCTGACGCTATGGTGGCTCCAGCCTTTGCTGCCACTGAAGGCCATGTCTAGGTCTGTGACCATACACCAGCAGGGCTCTGTGTAGATGTCCATGGCCCATATTACCACCAAAGGCCCTGTGGATGTCCCTGCTCTGGACTGTTGCCTGGAACCAAGTTGATATCCAAGGGATACAGAGACTTGGCCCTGTCCCTCTCTGTCTGCAGCATTCTGAAGAGCAGATCAGCCCTGCACATCCCTTGGGCACCGTAGTAGAGCTGGCCCTGGTGGAATGGGGTGGGTGAGCCACCCTGAGGGTGTGAGAGCCAGAGACCTGGCCCTATCCCTTGATACCTGCAGCTTTGGGGAGGCTAGCCAGGGCAGTATTGAGAGCTAGTCCTGGTGGTGAGGACCCTGAACTGGTGAGCTGACCAATTCAGGTACCACCCAAGCCTGCATCCAGGGCTATGAGTTGGCTTACCCCAAGTCCACCCCATCTGTGAACTGCTGGAACAAAGCTGCAGGATCTCCACAACACAGGGCAACAACAGGATAGTCAGGAGGAGTACCAATGATGCTCCAGTATTGAGAGTGTAGCAGAAGCCAGAGGCCTTGAATCATTACTCATTTCAATGAACATTTGCAAGGAAAGATGTACGGACTAGAGGTTATACTCTGTGATGTACACACTACAGCTTCCACCATGAGATTTTTGTTTGTTTATGTTTGTCTTTGGTTGTTTGTTTTTAAATTTTATTTTATTTTTTGGGGAAATCTCAAGGGCAATGGGTAGATATGAAGGGATGGGGAGATGAATGGGATTGGGGTGCATGATGTGAAATCCACAAAGAATTAATAAAAAGTTTAAAAAAAGACCGAGGAAAACATTAAAGATTTTAAATGAAAACAAAATTCTTACACACACACACACACACACACACACACACACACACACGACCAAGGAGACATAGAAGAATGTGTTTAGTTTAGGCTCACAATTTCACAGGGTTAGAGTCTATGATGACGGAGTGAAGAACTCATGTCTTGATTCTCAAGCAGAGAACAGAGAGCATGTTGGGAATGGTGGGAATCCTTCGAAACCTACAGGCCCGCACCCAGTGACACACCTCTTCCTTCAAGGCCACACCTCCTGCTTCCCAAACAATTCTACCAACTGGGTCCAAGAAACCAAATATAGGCACATAAGGGGGCATTCTCATCTTAACCACCCCACTAGATTAACCATATCAGGTGCGAATTCACTCCTGTTGTGTGGACCTTTAGTTCAGTTACATGGCTGTTGGTTATCCCCAAGGTAATAGCGTCACTATTGCATCATTGGGAATAGCTTGTCAGGCAGGTTATTGCTGTGGTTCATAGGTTTTACAGCCGGGTAGGACTGTTTATTGTTTGTCTCCCTTTGTAGCACCTTCAGACACCACAATTGCTCTTCCTCTGGAAGGAGGCTTCCACGCCCGTTCCAGCTTGATTCCTTCCATAGCCTGTGGGCCATACAGTGTTCTTATAGGAAAGAAGAACGCCAGAAAGTGGAATAGCGCTTTGATCTGCCCCAGGATGGACTGGGCACAAGAAAACAGCAAGGTTAGCCAAGTGCTGGCCCACGGCTACAGTTACAGCTTTCTTCCCCTTTCTGCGTGTTTTCAACAAAGCTGAGAGATGATTTTAATAGAGACCACTGAAAGTTATTTTTTTCCCATCGTTCTGGAGGACAGTTTTTTTTATCATTTGTACTGTTAACACATACATTAAAAATATTGTCACAATATAGGGAAGATTGTAAAAATTTGTAAATTTTGTGACAAAAATTTGTAAAAATTGTCACAATATTATAAAAATTTCAGATTACTTAGATGGGAAATAAGTTTAGCAATTTGGGCATGGAGAGTCCTGCCTCTGTTCCTAATTCTTCAGAGAATGGGGTGGGAGGTCATGAGTTCAAAGTAAACCTGAGCTACATTACCGGGTCTCCAAAAATTCAAAACAAACAACAAAATATAGCTTGTGAACTTCATAGTCCAGAGAGAGATCAAAGGTTAAACATGTCAGCCAGCTGCACAAAGGGGGAAAACTAACAGTTATGTAGGAAAACAAGAATACGTTTTATTTTTTCTGACCAAGATTAAATAAATGGACTATATTAAAAAGAAAGCTCTTTTAATTCCAGCGCTTGGGAGGTAGAGGCAGGTAGATCTTGGTGAGTTCGAGGCCAGTGTGGTCTACATAGCTAGTTCCAGGACAGTCTGGAATGTTACACAGAGAAACCCTGTCTCCAAACACCAAAAACAAAAACAAGAAAGAAAGTAAGTTGGTTCTAGGATTAGATATAATTTCTAAGTGTATAATATAAAGGTCATGCAAATAGAAAATTAAAATTGATAATTAGAAAACTATCTGTTGAGCTTCATATCCTTAAAAAAGTTTGTTTAAAATCTCTCTTGGCTGTGCTGTTTTCATTAGGCTGAGGTGCTTGGAATTCAAAGAATAGTGTGTATTTTTCTTATTTTTTTTTTGTTTTTATTTCACATACTCTATGGTATACTGGGGTTCACATCAATGCAAATATCCTGTGGCATTTCTTCATGTGCATACTCTTCAATCCTATACTTTTCTTTCTTACCAATATTACTTATTGTCATTAAGGAATTTTTATAGAAAGCTTTGAAGATAAGAAATGGCTGTAGGTGGTTACTTCCCATCTAGCATGAGGAGATTAAGCTCAGCCACACACTATCACAACCATTAATAATGCTGAAGACACAAGCATCACCTGGAAGAAAAATCTTGTGTAAAACATACCTATGTAACAAACGCTTCAACATTTCATTAAATGCTTTTACAATGGCAACATCAGCTTTTGGTACTCAGTTAAAACTTTCTTAAGTTTCTAAGGGTAACTATTAATAAAATTTAGGGAAGTGAATTTTGGTGATTGTGACTTGTTCTAGTTTACTCTCTGTTGCTATGATAAACACCACTACTAAAAAGCAGCTTGAGGAGAAAGGGGTTTGTTTCACTTTATAGGCTATAGTCCATTATTGAGGGAAGCCAAAGAAGAAAATCAATATGGCAACCCAGAACAGGAATTAAAGTATAGACCATAGAGGAATGCTGCTTGCTGGCTTGGTCACCTACTTTTCTTATAGAGTCCAGGACTACTCATCTAGGAATGATACTGCCCACAATGGGCTGAGCTCTCCTACAACAATCACTGATCAAGAAAATACTCCATAGACCAATATGACAGAAATCATTCCTCAATTGAGGTTTTCTCTTTCCAATTGATTCTTGAGTTATAACAAGTAGACAGTTGAAGTTAACTATGGCATGACTAAGACATTTGGCTAACAAGGATGAAGAGGCCTCTGTATAGTTCCGTTTCAGTGAAATAAGTTGACACTGATTCACTGTGTCTGTAGATCTATGGAACAATGAACCACACAAACACACAGTGCTATCATGCTATACCACTCAAAAGGAAAAGATTTTCAATCACACTAATTCTGATCATATAAGTGATCTTGAAAATGTAGGAAGTAAAGGTTTTTTTTGACTGTTAATCCATCCTGTAATATTTCATTTTAGAAATGTATTGTTAAAATACTTTGTTCTTTGTCATAATGATTATAGACTCACTGGGAATTAGCACCATATTACCTGTTTCCTCATTGATAACACTTTGCAAAATACAGTATAATGTTATATCCACGTTGTGGACACAACACACCAACTTTTTCATCTTTCAGCTGTGTGTATTCACATGTCTGCAGTTCTGATGCTTGTGTGCTTTTACATATCCAGCGCCACAGTGAAGATGAAGACACCTTCAATCCCAGCAGGCACCCTTTCACAACCACAATGACTTCCTTGTTATGTTTGCTCTTTCCTCACACCTCACACCTTTAACTCTTGGCAGCCATTTATCTGGTTTCTGATTTCATAATGTCATTTCTAGAATGTCATATAAATGGAGTCATATAAAACATAACGTTTTATTAGTAAGTATTGAATGATGGGGCTTGAACTTTAGTGACATAAGTTACTGCTCAAAATAACCTAACCTAAACGTAGTTTAGTGCTCACAATAGTTTTTGGATCTTTTTCCTCCTCCTCCTGCTCTTCCTCTTCTTCCTCCCATTCTTCTATAGTCTCTGTGTAGGTGAGACTTTGAACATGGTGGCATTTATCTGAGCAAAGCAACTTCAAGGAGGAAGGCACATAGTTTCAGAAGGTTCAGTCCCTTGGTTCTATGTGCTTGACCACAACATAACTGTGGCAGGAGCATGCAGTACAGGAGAATTTCTACATCTCATTGCAGACAGGAAATGACTGCAATATTGGAACTGGGAGCCAAGTGGAATCCTCTGTGAGCACAACAATGGTTTTCCTTTAGCCATTTTCCACCTCCTTCCCAAACAGTCCAACCAGCAGAGAATTCAAGCATATGAGCTATTAAGTACATTTCATATTCAATCCACAACAGTTTTAATATAATATTTGTCTTGAACCAAAAGCCTACTATTTAAAAATCATGGATAGTTTGTAGGTAGGAGAGAGGCTCAAAGGGAAAGAGCATGGACTTCCATCCTTCATCACCTGCCAAAAACCCCAGTTTCTGTGTCCTTAATTCATCTTCATACATAGAGGTTAGTCAATATATACAGTATAAATATTCTTATATCTTCTTCATTGGTTTCTGACCTAAAAAGAACACCGAATACTCATTTAGTGTGGATGACTTAAATATATGTAGATAAAAAATTCAGAATATATTCTAATTGACATTATGTCTAAATAATATACTATTTATATATACCCATTCTTTCAAAATTGATAGTTTTAAAACAATTTTACTTATTATTATAGTATATATGTATCACTGGTGTAGATGGACACTTGGTAGGAATGTGGAAGTCAGAATATAACTTTGTGGAATCTGTTCTTTCCTTCCACTTTTATATGCATTATAAGGATTGAATTAAGGTCACCTTGGTGGCATTGCAATTACTATACCCACTGAAAAATCTTGTTCACCCTGAAATCAATAGATATTTGATTTATGTTCACGAATTTAACCATGCATTTATTGTGCTGGGGATTGAAACCAAGAGCTTGAACGTGTGATTCAAACAATGTACCACTGAGTCACACACTCTGCCAGAAAAAGTATTTAATATCACATTACAGGGGATATGTATTCACGGATATCAATTTTCTATCATTGTAATCATTTTTTATGCTTCTAGGCAGAAAAAATAATTTTCAGTCAACCCAAGTGTTTTCAAAGCTCAAATATTTGGAAAGATATTGGCAAAAAATGATCATTTTACAATAAAAACACAAAGAAATTGAGGGTAAGATTTGTATATATATCTCATCATTTTGTATGACTAACCAAAATTTCTGCCAGCACATTTTTCCTCCACAGTAATCTAGTGTTTGTCTATTTAACAAAGTAAAGCCGAGAGATTTTGTGTCCCCTAAACTTCTTAGAAGAATTACTTGGCACCAGGATGTGCCTGCTGGATTTTAGTCCCGATTGCTTTATATTTTATATACAAGAAAGCCAAAATGTGAAAACATGATTCAGTATCATTGCTGTCTGTTAAAAATGAGAAACTTTTACAAATAGTTGTTGCAAGCATGCCCATGAAGGCAAGGATCAGTTTAAAAATCTTAGCAATGATTGTGCTGAAAAAACTCAATGCAATTAAGTGAATTCTCACACTCCAGTTGATGGGCTGTTTTGTAATGGTATCATTTGCTACTTTGGTCTTTAGTAGATCTTGGAAGTTTACTTGTACAGGGACAACCAAACCAATACCATAGGTATCAGAGTATACATCAATACATTATATATTTCAAAGTTTATGCAAGAAAAGAATTAGATCTGGGCTTTAAAAATGGTTCGTTTTAAAATTTGGAATGAATATGTTGAGATTTTAAAAATGTTTGTTGTCCCAAGTATCATTATATTGTTATCCTTTTGAGTAAGCAAAGGAATAAGGCACATATATGGAGAATCTTATAAGACCCACTTGACAAAAGAGGTTCTGCATGGTGGATGCAGCCTTAATCAAAGCTGAAATCTCAGCGAGACATCTCATAAAAAGCTGTATAGTTCTTTTTTTGGTTTTTAATATTATTCCATAATTTGATATCTCTCTCTGCCTAGTGTCTTTATTTTATCATATAAACTTTTGGAATGAAGGTGTGATGAAGGAGGAGGTGATTCTATAGTAAAAGAAAGAAGAGTAATTGAAGAGTGCTTTAGGGAACTTTAAATACCGATTTTTCTACCTATCATTTCTCAATCCACCAATCACTCTATACATCCATGTACTCACCCATCTCTGTATCAGTCCTTCTGGCTATCAAATTGAGTTATCTAATCCATCTACCTATCTGTTAATCATATTTCAAAGATCATCACTTAATTTAGTTTCAGCTGGAATGGTGTTCCCTCCTGTTGACAGATAGTGTTACAGGGCTTGTTGTAGTTACCACTGTCCACACCCTTGCACACAGAAAAGGAAAAGACATGATTTATCATAACCACACTCAGTGGCTCCGCATACTGTGGTTTCTCCTGTTTGTTCCTGACTTGGCTCGCTCACCAATCATCTCTGCAATTGTCTCACTTTTTGGAATTGTTCCCCAGAGCAGAGATTGTAAGCATATACACAGAATTACAGAAGGTTTTGCAACACTTAAATGATCCAGAATGTTCCATTCCAGTATCTATTCAGGTGTTGTAATAGTTGGTATTAGTGTGTCCTTAATGCTCATTAAGGCCACTTTTCTAAGATACTGAATAATTATTTTAATTACATATCTGGTATTTACATAGTTAAGTAACTATGAAATATACTCTTTAAATGTTGTATGTATTGGAATAAAAAGACAATATTATTAGAAAAATTAAATTATGGTGCTATATAAATTCTTTTATCACATTTTTGTTACTTAAAGCATGTGCTTTATTGACTGGGTTTAAACTAGTGATTGAATTAGCCAAACCTTAGAGCAATTTATTGTAACATTTTGGCATGATGAAATTTTGTCTTCGTATGAGAAATTTCAACCGTCTTAAAGGTATCATGACAATCAAAAGTCAACTGAAATAGGTGCCTACTCCTCTGCTTCTTTTTCTTTTCTTTTCCTTTTTTGTTTTTGTTTTTCCAGTGACAGTATTCATCCAGAACTCAAGTCATTGATTAAAATATGTGTTTTCCTCTGGCTTGTTCTGAATAGAATTTGGATTCTATTTCAGAATCCAAAGTAGGTTATTATAAGAAAACATGACACTTGCTGATTTTAGTTGCCAGCAGTGCCTCAGTTTCCCCCTGCTTCTGTCACCAGTTCAGAGAGAGGAGTGCACTGCAGCCCGGCACATCATGGTTTAGAACTAAATCCAATGGTTGTGAGATGACATATGACTAGACCAAAATGACAGTTAGCGTTCTCTGTCAGGAAGGGGGTAGTCTCACATGCTGACATTGGTCTTAGCTACAGATGTATGGAAGGAGTGTGCTGAACAATGCAAACGCCTCTGTAGCGTGAACGTTAAGGAAGAGAGTGCAAATATGGCTGTCTGAATGCTATGGAAAAATGATCTCTTACTTATAAACTACAAGGTTTTAAAATGAATGTGAAAATATTTTCTAAGTTTTTGATGAGTATAGTTTAAATACAGATTGCATAATTGGAACTATATGTATACTTTGTTTTGGGAGTACTCAGTTTTGAAGAATTGATTTTAAATAATTTCTTTAGGATCTGTTAATATTTATTATTAAAATCAGTTTTCAAAAATCATCAATTACTTAAATATGTAAATTCATTATGACCTCAGAGCTGTTCATTTGAGTATGTCTGTGCTAGAGATATCAAAGAATAAACAATTTCTTTATTTCTACTAGCATTGAACTGGCATGGGATATCCCAGGTCTTGGTGGTTCTGGCAGAAAGGCATGCTGATAGAAATTTTGAGTTTATGGGAGTAGTCTCAGGTACAGGAACCCATCCCAGAAAATACAAACATTCCTGAAGATGCAACTTTCACTAGACTTTGAATGTCAATCACGGACATTCTACAATGCCACATTGTGAAAAGTAGTCACTACAAAGTTATAAGACAAACAGCAAAGCAAAATTAAGCTTGAGCATTTTGTCCCTTGTTATGCAGTGTGGCTTTTTAATCAGAGTATAAGCTGCTTATTATTATCTCACATGCAATATACTCAGACTACTTACCTATTTCTTAAAAGAAAATAATCCTACATGATGTTCATGGCCATCAAATGTTTAAAAATCAATTTCATTGTCCCAATTAAAGCATGTTTCAAGTATTCAAGACCTATCAATAGCCTACCAGTGTGTGCGTAGGCAAGAAGATGAGACACAAGCATAGAGGCTACAAGCAGTTCTATAGAATCCATGTACCTAAAACGTAGATTTATCATTCAGCAGCTCAAATAAAATTATGGTCAGAATTCCAAAATTTTAATACTGCACACGATTTAAAGAGGTTGTGACTTATTGGCTGCGAAATGCATAATACCTACTGTGAAGATAGTGCCACTCACTTTTGTTTGTGTGCAAGGCCCTGGTTGTGATGGGTGTCGAGTTGGAATGGTGCTGAAACAAAGGGTGCTATCCCAAAAGCGAGATGAAAAGTTTAGAATGCCGTGCATTGATTTCCGACTTTGAAGTGTATCACCTTTGCTGCCCGTGTTTTTCTTGCACTGCATTGTGCTTTGACTTAGCAGCTACTGCTAAATCCATCCCCTACCCCCTTTCTGAAATAGTTTAGCTGTAATAAGAAACTTGTTTTTCTTTTCTCTCCTTTCTGCCTTTTCTCTTTTCTGAACAATTTTCCTTTATTCCTTAACCCTCGTCCTGACTCGAAATGAAGTATAAAAGCTTTGACTTTAAAGCAATTCATAAAATGTATGCTTTCTTACTCGAAAGAAGGGCCAACTCCCTTCTACACTGTACGACTTTCCTTTTAAACAATACTGTAGCAATGTAAAATTATGCTTAAAATGTTGGTGGAAATTGATTTAAGTACTTTAAAACTAACGGTTCATTAACAACGTTTCTTTATTCTGGTTGACTTATATTGATTTTAGAGGCCTGTATAAAATGTGTGTGCTAAGATCAAAGTTTGTTACAAATATAAAACACTAAAGGTTTTGAAACTATCTTGGAAATCGAACAACATTCCTAAACTTGTTAGTAGGATAGCATGGAAAGAATGAATAGTTACCACATAGGTGAGAATATAAGATGATTTTATTGCCCACCTCCCTCTCCCAGTGCTGGGCAGGCTAGAGTTTCAGGTGTGGCAATTGAACTATGAGTCTAGACAGATGAACTGAACAATGTGAATGATCTGTAGCCATTATCCCATTGTAAGAATTACTTTCTTATATTGAAGACCTCAAAGAGAACCTAAACTGAAATTCAGCAATTCAATAGACAAAGGGTCATTGGTAATTAATATAGGATGGGTAGTACTATGGACAACAAAGCAAACGGATATATAAAGGGAATTTGTGGTTGAGAATGTAGCTTAGTTGGTAGAGCACTTGCCCAGTATACACAAAACACTGCGTTCCGTCTCCAGCAACAAATACAACTGGATATAATGGTTTGTGCCTGTAAATTGGGAGGTGGAGGCAGGAGATCAGAAGTTCCATTACTTAATGAGTTCCAGGACAACCTGAAACATGTGAGACCCTGTCTCAATATAATGTGAATTTGTGTTTTTTTTAAAAATCATTTTACCTCCATACAATAAACATTTTATTTTCTTTCAAATGTTACTAAGTGAGGGAATATCTAGAGACTTTACATGTACAGTCTTAACTGAAGAATGTATCTTCAATGGTTGTGAGCTCAGATCTGTTATGTTCTTGCAAGACACAGGTGTTATTTTGTGAACTATTTGTTGTAATTTATCATTTTCTAAAAGTAAATCTCTAAGCATATTATAGATGAAAACATACAAATGTTTATTGTATATTGTCTCATAGTGATATTCTATGAGTAAATGCATTTTACAATAGCATACATTTAAATAAATCTGTGAATCTTTTTAAATCTCTAAAATAAACTTTCTGACTCGAGCTAGGGTGTTGAATATTTTACTTTATGTTAAAGATGTCCCTTTAGTGTGTGTGCGTGTATATGTATCTGCATATTTGATATACACACATGTAAATAGATTCTGACTCTGTCTCTTGGAAGTTACATGCTCCCTATGTGCCTGCTTTGTTTTCTTAGCCCCAACTGATCTCTAGTTGGCTATATCTTCCAGCTCCTCAGCTCAACTTTCCTCTGTCCCCACAGCTTCTCTGTCTTGACCTTGTAGTTAGGGACCTACAAGCAAACACCCAGAGAGCTCCCTATGTACATGATGCCATCTGAGGATCCTTTTGTGATGTGAATCATCACATCCCAGTGTTTCTGTTTATTCAAGTTACCTGGCTTTCCAAGACGGGGTCATTCTGGAGTTTGGAAGAGGAAACCAGAAATTCCACTTCTCAGCAAACTTTCCAGTTTTGACAATCATTAAGAAAAGTTTACAAGATTTAAAAAAATGCCTCTTATAAAAGTAAAATTATGCATATGAAATTAGAAAGAACAGACCACCAAGATTAAGTTCCATGAGGAAAAAAAAAACTAGGTTGAGGTTACTATGCATAATTTATAGCAATTCCTTAACTCATAATAGTTCGTTATGGAGCCAAGGACAAATGGGTCACATGCCTTACTTTTAGGTGAGAAAAAAGTATTATTTGAAGAATTTATTTTTCTCCGTTCCCCCACATCTCTGTATTTATACCCATGTGCTTATTTATAAAGAGAGTGTGTGGATAGACTGCAATTTTAGTGCAATTTATTTTACCATCAATTTTAGAAGAGAAAAACATCACCAGTCGTACTGCAGGCTTGTGTAGAGACCAAGGGTAACCATGAAGATTAAGCAGTGAGACAGCGTTAGATAATATTTAACATTTCATCTATTCTTTCGATAATTAAATTATCAACCTAAACTTTTTATGTAATTAAAATTTTTTCATCAAATTGTGCACTTTTAGCTTTTTTGAGATATGTAGCTAAAATATAGATGAAAATGAACGTGCATAATATTTATGAAAAGTGTTCATACACAGATTATCTTATCTATCTTATCCGGGGGTATGTGAAATTGAACCCCAAACACACTAGTGGAACACTGAAGGGTAAAATTTACAGGAAAAACATAGAATTTTGTTAAAATGTTACATTATACATGTCATAAAAGTAACATATTACTATTGTATTTTGCCCAATTAAAATTCATTTAACCTGTATTTGAATAGTTTTGGGGGTGGGGAAATGGAGAAAGATTGCTTGTAGAATACAGTTTCTTGCTTTATGAGAATAAATTATGCCTAATTTGCTAAAATTTAAGTCAATGTCTCATTTGATTTGAACAAAAACTCATTTGATTTGAAAAGTAGGCTTAGATATTTTTATGCAGAGATCTATGCTTTCTTACATGGCATCGCGGCTACTGTTATGTTTTTCCTCTATGAGAACTCCCACGAAAAGCTTGAACATGCATTTTTAAAGACTAAGATTTCTTCTCTTTTAGAAAACATTGTATCATGTATTGTGATCATTCTTGGGCATCAGACAGGTATTGAACGGTTTAGTTCAGGTTGTCCAGAACAATCAGAATGTTATGTTGCCTCATCTCCAAGGTGCTGGGATGCAAGTCCCAGTTTAGTTTATAAAGCTTTTTACATCAGTTTAAATGGCAAAATTCCTTGAGTCACGTTTACACCAGCATTTTGGACTTAATTCCTACTTTGAAAATACATACTCTAATTACAAATGTAATGGTCCTCTCTGAATGAGATGAAGATTCCCAAAGACTGAAGTTTAAGATATTGTTAATGCTGAAACATCATTTTAGACAAAGGTTCTACCCTCCTTTTTTGTACACTTACATGTCTTATTAACAAGTGCTTAAACTTCTGATATGGTTTCAGAAACTAATGTTCTCATTTGTATAACTTACTTAGTGTGTCTACAGTACCCCTGATAAATAATATTTGGTTGAAGAAAATCCACCATAATCCCAATATAGAAACCAAGTGTGAAAATAATCACAGCCATAAATGGCTTTTTTATTCATTCTTGTTCCCATGATTCTATAAATATTTCTTTCAAATTTCTAAGAAGGTCATTGACTCCTTTATACTATTAAGAGGTGCCTTTAAATTACACATACTGGGAAACCTAAGTAAAAAAGTTAGATGAGCACTTTTGATTTGTTTATCGAATTGCAGTTGTTGTAAAGGTCGTTAAAGTAGGATTGTAAAATGTAGTATGAACCAATCACTTTCAAATGGAGCAAGAGAACCCAAAGGTTGATGAGATGGCTCCATCCCTCAACTTCTCAGTTAGCAGCATCAACTCGGGCATACTGTACTGTTTTCATTTCAGTTCAAACCAAATTCTAAAAGTTAGTATTTGTTTATGACAAACTAAAGCCCTTGCATTAGGGTTTGCATGCCCCTCAGACTCTAATTTTAGTGTAAGCAAGCATGAATTCTAAAAGTCTGTCAAATTCTTTTAATAGATGTTAGTGTGTTTCACATAGCGAATTGTTCTAACAAGTCTTCCTTTCAGAAATGCCAAGGCTGGTGTTACTAGCCAATCAGTGCTTGATCTGAGCACATTGCCTTTACTGGTAATAATGATAACCAAGGATTAATTCTTGACCCCTTGTTTGTGTTTGCATGATAAAAAATAGGCAGTTTTCCTATTTTTCAACCTGGTCCAAGTTAGATTGGTAAATTAAAGTCTGTTTCTGATCTCCTGTACATATCTTATATATTTTCTGTAATGAGAGACACATTGGGGTTTGGGGCTTATGTCTTAGTGTTATCGTCATGTCCAGGGTTATAGAACAGGGCAGTCTGGAAAGCCACTGTGTGGAAAGTTCAATATTTGGGGCAGTTTGTTTTCTTCCTTTTTTTTCGAGACAAGGTTTCACTGTAGTTTTGGGGCCTTTCCTGGAACTCACTCTGTAAACCAGGCTGGCCTTGATCTCACAGAGATCACCTGCCTCTATCTTCCGAGTGCTGGGATTAAAGGTGTGTGCCACCACCACCAGGCCTTGGTGTGGTTTGTTTTATACAGAGTCTTTGAAAGTCCTAAAGTTCTTAGACTCAATTCAATTTCATTTCACACACATTTCCTACATACTTATTTTCTCTTTTGAAAATAAACATTTCTAATTTCCTATGATTTCTCAAGTTTAAAAAACATTTTCAGAATCCAAATTTCAATTTCTTCAAAAATCTATTATATGTTTGGCATTAGGAATTCCTATGGCATAGAACACCTTGGTGCGTACTAGCTGGGCTTTGACTGTTCTTTATCAATATGATCTTTTAGTGCTAATATTAAAATTGATTATGCAATATGATAATATTTGTTTCTGATCCAATATACAAAATGAAAGCTTTGCTTATTTATTTTATGAAAACGGGAAAGTGCAAGTACATTCTGGTTTCTGTTGTGTGGACCAGAACTTACTTCACCAGTCACTTCCTAACCTTTAAAGAGCCTTAAATAGTACATATGAAAAACACATTCATATCAGCTTCCCCTGGGGAGTTTTTCTTTGGTTTAAGAAAATTTTATTAAAAATTGGCATTGCAAATAACATTTTTCATAACTATATGTAGACCTGTTAAAATTTTTATTAAAACTGGAGTTCGGCCTGTTCCTTTTCATCATTCGATCAGATATTAAAGCACTGCAGCAGCTGTAGGAAATAGAGCAAGGGATTTTCACAGGGATTTGAGTCTCCCTGTCTCCATGCCTTCAGTGATCATATTATCATAACTATCACACATAACAAAGCTCTAAATCTAATTCAGATAAAGTAGTCAGGACTCTGAAATACAAAAATCCAAACACATGCCGTAACTTTTTTTTTTTCAGTGCTGGCTCCTTTAACATGGATTTTGTAAACTTGGAGAGACACTCAAGAGATTTTGTATACGAACACCTACTAAACAACCTCGTTAGCTGTATGTTTGACAGAGCTTTAATTAGAGGTGTTTTCAGCCATCCAAGCAGTTCCATTAAAAAGAGCATCCTGCATGTACTAGCAAATTATGATCAAACCTCGAAAGGTTAATAAGAATGAAACTAGGTGCTTGTTTTGCAGCAGCCTGTACGAATCTCTAATGCTCAACAGTCTGAGTCATTTCTCAAGAGAGCAACGTCCTTTAAATGCAGTGTTGAAGATGGTAAGTGTGACCATATAATTCTTTTGTGAATTAAGGAAGTTAAAAATGAGGGTAATAAAATTGCAAATGGGCTGAACCTCAAATAAAATGACACAAAAGGACTTACATAATGATCTTTTCTTCACATTTACAGGACAAATTTATAATCTGACGTCTCCGTGAAAAGCATACTTGTGCTATGAATAGTTTGTAAATCTCTTATCAGAATTTTGAATCAGTTGACAGATGAGCAGCTGTGTGTATATATTTATTGTAACAGTGCCTTCTACTGGTCACACCTTATTTATGATGTGAATAAATTGTATAGTAATGAAAATGTATTTATCCTAAACTGTCATTGAGAATGTATATTGACTCAGCAAAAGTATTTCAGCTAATGAAAACTTCAAGGCATGAAAACACGGTGTGCTGGAGATTAACACGTTACATTTCAATTTTACCTCAGCAAAAATTAGATCTTTGGAATATTTTCTTTTAGAGAGATAGTATTTTATATATAATGTAACTTAAAATGTAGAATATTCCACCTGTTTATTTTTATCGTTTTTATTTTGAAATTGATCTTGTTCTGGTTGCCAGTGTTTTAGCTTTCCAGTCACACTGTGTCGAATTAAGATGAGAGGAATGCTCATATTTTATTCATCTCTATAAAATTTGAGAATCATGAAATTTACTTGTAAATTGAGAAATACAAAGGAACTTGATATATAACAAAATCAACTTAAAATATTTAATAATGTTTCATGCGGTTATATAAACCTCTTTTAAATATGAAGGCAGAAAATATGGATGATCTTTTAAAAATTTGGAAAAGAATAGATAAAAAGAAGCCATAAAGTTATGAAGAAAAGGTGTGTTTTTCAGCAATATGTACATTTGCAACATTAAGTATATAATTCATCCTCAATGTGTGACTCCAATAAAATCATTATGAACCCTACACTGTTTCAGTTTTAATTTTAAATAATATTTAACAGAGAATAAATTATTACACAATAGTTTTCTCTATTAAGTGCTCCTAAATTAGTTTTATGTCGATATGATTTACATTGAATGTGTTATCTTGCAGTGTTAACTTTTATGGAAAATTCTAAATATGTACATTTGATGCTTTGCACTCAAATTAGAATCTATGCTGTAAAAGTATTTTACTTTTGCATGTCATTAAATCTTGCTTTTATTGCCTGCAGCAATATCTTAGGGAATCTTTATTACAAACAAATTAAAAACCTGAATGTCTGATAAAATTCATCGTATTCAGTTCAGAAAGAATTATTTTAGTAGGGCCAGTTTTGCTTATACTAGAAATGCTGATAATCAGAAGGAGGTCTCACTGTTTGCCGCTTCCCAAATCTTTGCTCATGGCTTACTCAGTGGAGTTATCTAGCCATACTGGGGGCTAAAACTACCCACCAAATGTGTCTGCCCAGCACCAGACTGTCAGAGTCGGAGTTTACTGTCAGAGTCAGGAAAAAGTCACCTTTGCACAGCAGTTAAGGAAGCAAATATCAAATTTTTGTTTCTTTCACACCCACTCTTAGCCAAAGGCTAAGAAATGATCACTTATCCTAAATTTTTTTTCAAATAATTGCTTCTTCTAGGAATGAACTATCATCACATCTTAAACATATGTGGAGAAAAAGAACATAGAAAGGAATGTGCAACAGTTTAAAAACAGTGTTTTAGTAAGATTTTAATCAATCCTAGCAATAATTTTTTATGATAAAAATATCAAAAACTCAAAGATGAAGGGCACAGCTTGTGTATTGTAGAGCCCATGTGAGAAATTCCTCTGTTGCTGTGTTTAATTATCTCTGTGTTGTTTACCACCTGTTACTCAGCAAAAGAAATAGAGAGATCCCTACCAGTTTTGCTGACTTGGAATGAAGTCTACATATCTACAAATAAAAGTCTATTGCTGTTTGATCATATGTGACTGTTTCCACATTATATGTGTGAATTTGCACTTGCAGAGGTGCCTCAATGAATAATAGGCTGTGGAGATGTGTGCACAAGGACACAGGAAGAGACAATGCGTGGCAGTGGGCAGTTAATGCACTTTCATTTCTGTGAGTTTGGCCTGATTGCATAATTCATGAATGGCAGAGAAAAGTCACAAGTGTGAATTGCATATGGACAACTTAATATACTGGTTACAGGATGTATTTAAACATTTATATTTTTTAGTCAATTCATTTGCCATTGTGTATTAAAGTAATTAAAAATATGATAAAACAAGTCATCTCTTCAAAAATATAGAATATTTATAATCAGTCCATTCTGTTTTGTTCTGAAGTTTGCCAACAAACTGTGTTTTCTTATCTTGGTGTTGTTATTTTTATGAACGGAATTGCTATGAACAAAACCGCATAATTTTTGATGCTATCTTGTGGCATCAGTTTAGACTGTTTCATTTGTTGGAGTCAGACCCATCATAGGATTCATGCTCAGCACCTACACTTTAGCAGCGGTCTTTACTGCACAAAGAGCAGTGATCTCTGGCTGGAACTCCAGGATTCTCAGTGGTTTGTATAGAAGTGTAATAGCCATAATTCTCTATGCATTTATTTTTCTTGGTTGGCAAAAAACCATGGAACTGGGCAATTAAATATTCATGGAGAAATGCTTTCTAGTATTATTTAAAGGATGTAGACAGCTGATGTAGGTAAAGGGATCCAGGAGCAGAGCATTGGATTTACAGATATAAAAGGTTTTGAATACAAAGCGTTTTCTTGTCCGTCATTATCAATGCAGTATTGTTATGGGATATGTATTCTTGCAGATGTGCGCACATCCACACATAACATCTAACTACCAAGTCCATGTGCTCGTGGATAGACATAGCATTGTCCTTGACAGTTAACAATTTTCATTATGACTGAGTTGATTTTAACCTTATGACTAGTAATTAAACCTCGGTGTGTGGAAGGGGGGGGGATTCCAGTGCCCTGGTCCATTAGCTTCTTGGCGGAGCAGCTTCATGAACACAGATGTGCTTAGCTCTTCTTCATCTCAGTCAGTGCCTATACTTCTCCTGCCTGCAGTGTGTCATGTGGAGCCGAGAAGCAGCAGTGTGCACTGGTATCCAGCTTCCTCTCTGAAATTGGTATTTCAAAGACAAAAACACGATGTTTAAATGAAAGTCAGGGAGGATCAGTTCTCTAAGAAACGTGACACTTAATGAAAGAATTATTTCCCCGTGTAGAAAAATGTACTTGAGATGCAAAGCTGTGTTAGCTTGCACTACATAATTGTGAAATGTATTCATTTAAAATGTTACAAGAGAAAAAAAAATGTTACAAGAGGAACGCTGTTTAAGGGCAATGAGCATGGCGCTGTATTGTGGCTAATATGGAGCGCAGATTTCTGACTGTCATTAAAATGCCTACAATTTGTGAACATTGTGAAGCATGCTTTTCCCCTTCTATTAACTGGACAGACTAATTGCACATTTTGGGGGCCGTTGTTGGAGATTCCAGAGGCAATATTTCTGCAATCATTCTTGGGCACCAGGCAGGTATTTAGCAGCTTGGTTCAGGTTGTCTAGGACAACAAGAATGTTGTCATGTCACATCTCCAAGCTGCTGGGATGAAATCAGTTGTGACAAAGCAGAGAAGATTAAATTTGTAACAGATACAATGCCTTTGAAGTCCCCGCTTATGATTTCACAGTGGCATTATAAGTCTTGCGGCACTATTTAAGCAGTTAGAAAGAATGCTGGCTATTAGCAGTTGAAATTTGTACAATAGGATTTTATTGTTTTTAAACGACCCGTAGCAGCAGTTTGTATTATCTTAATACAATGTTTCTATTGTTACGCATTAGAATTATCAGTTTTTACATGTTTTAAAGGTGAGTTACATTAACCCTTATGTTATGAAATAGAAAAATACAAAAGATAATTCATATGTGAGAATTTAATATGTATTCAAAAATTTCCTAATTTCTAGAACAAATGAAAAAACTTCATTTTTTTCCCAAAACACTATTTTGAATTTTCTATAGCAAAATATTGCATACTTTGCAAAGGAGTAAGTATAAGGTCACATATGCTGTATTACACCACAAAGCTGCACTGTTCCCCTTATAGTTTTGAAAGCCAAGAATTGACAATATACAAAGCAATTATGCTTTGTTACTAAATCTGACCACACTGAAATCTCCTGTCTTATCATATGTCAAAAGGAGTCTGGTTCCCCAAAATGATGTCTAGAAATCTGGAGGTATGCAACAAACTGCTTCTTGGTGGGGAATATGATCCCTGCAAATGTTTTATTAGACCAGCACCTAAGGTCTGAGCATCCAGATTTGAGTACCAAAATTTTATGTAAGTTACTCCCTATTAAACTCATGTAATACCACTTTGTTTAATGACTACATAGACTTCAATGGGTTAACTTTGCGTGAGGGTCAGGTTTTATATGTTTATATTTTCTTAGCCTTGGTCAGGAGAAGTGGTTTTGCTTGCCCTTCTGCGGTGTGGGAATGGTAGGGTTTCACTCCGTTTGAAAACCTAGCACATCCCAAGAGGCTACCTTGGTGTAGATTTCTTTTCTCTCTGTAGTAAATCGCTCATTGTCGCAAAGTGCCCAGTGTTGCTGAGCTTTGAAAAGAACTTCTAAGAGGTTGAAAAAGCTTCTGTATGAAAGGATTTTTCCCTTCTGTGGACAGAGTACAGTTTGCAGCTGTTTGACTGACGACTGTGAGACGGATCTGGTTGTACACAGTAGAGCGTGAGTGCTGGATGCAGCTGGAAGGGAGGTTATAAATTTTAAAAGCAATGCAGATTTTTGCCATTAATTGGCCGCTAATAAAAGCAAACTCAATGGCTTCTAACTGTGGGAGCCTGTGGCTCTGTATCTGATATCAGGAATTCATACACATTACACAGTTTTAAGGATTCAGACCACGACTAATTGAAATATGAGGCATACTGATCAAATTTAGCATTACCAGCATGCACTATGGTTTGGGACTGTATGGCGACAAGGTAGCATTTATTACTTATTCTCCATAACACTGCTTGATTGAAATATCTAGCTATGTTGTCAGCAGAGGCCCAGCTGGGCTTTAGTACAGCTAATTAAGTCATTAAAACAGAGGTCAAGCAATCTAATTCTTGCATACTAAAGTACAAAAAGTCTTTTATTATATTTTTTAATAAGTTAAGATTTGAATTTTTAAAGAAATTTATTTTTAATAATAAATTCATTTACTGGTTTATTTATTGAAGTCTTAATTTAAATATAGAGAGATAAGAAGTTATGAACTTGTCAATACACAATTTCCAAAGCAGTTTATATGCCTATGTGCTCTAGGAAGTACATGGTGCATGTGATTTTTGAAAGTTGTTTAATAAATTAACACTGATGCAAACTTTGGATACTCTCTGCTGACTATTTCTGCATGGTTGCCTGTCTCAGGGGAAAAAAAATCTCAAAGATGCCTTCTAACGTCACATATGATGCTTCTTGTCATTTCTTCACTGAGGAATTTGGGGGTAAAGCTCTGAGATTATAATTGTTTACTTCTTTGTAACTTTTCAAACGAAGTCTTCAGAACTCTTCCATGCTCCTCTTTTTGAGAAAACATGTAAACTAGATTTTGCCAAATGTGTCATTGGGTATGGAAATATCAATGTATTTGGTTGGTGACGGGCTAACACCAGGACAGTCTGTTTTTTAAAAGGGAGAACATTACTGGCTCATCAAGAATGGGACTTGTTCCACACAGCAAGGATGTTATCATGACCTGCTTATCTTTATTATTTTCATATACTCAAAGAGTTCAATTACATTTTGTCAAGACAGACTCCTCAAGTAAACTCTGCACATGGTAGGTGTTCCAGAAATGATTAACCCGTGAATGCATATCTTAGAGATATAACAGCAATTTCTTGATAATTTAGAGAACAATTGATAGCTTTTCTTCTCTTTTGGGTTTTTACTTTTTAGAATTAATTCTCAGCCGCAGTTTTCACGGTAGGTGTGGAGGAACAACAAACTCATACTTGTCCATTTTTTCACTCTGTCTGAACAGAGCTGGGGAAATGTGGCAGAGGGGGGGAGTGCATATGTTAACAGCAAAGTTAATTTCTGCTTGTTACTCTTTTCCCTCTTTTGGCACATATCAACCCAATGAGTGCCACTAACAGATTCTAGTGCTTTGGGCCATCGTTTTTATAACATTTACAGTATTATTTAGAAAGTTTGAATCAAGTTAAGTTCAAAGAGAAGAACAATTGGAGAAGCTTTAAAACAGCATGGGCCAAATGATACAAAATAGTTCAGGTTACAAGTGCTTTCTCAGTTAGAAAGGGTTTGAAATATCAAATGAGGTCTGCTTTAGAAAAAAAAATTCTAGGAGAGAACTGTGGGGAGATACAGTCTTACTGCAGATTCCATATCTGCCAGGGATCTACTTTCAGCGTGCGATTGACATGGAACAACTGTTCCTAATTTTTACATTTTTATTAGAGCAGAGCGCAAAGATCCAAGTAAGCTACTGCTATTTTAGAAAGAATGATATGTTTTCAAGTATAATGTGCACTGACATAAGGCATTATGACAACAGCTTTTCAGAGCTCGAGAAACTTTGGACTCTTGATGCAGCTAGCTGTTCTCTAGCCCTTAGTGACTAAAAACTTTGGGAAGTTAAATTGCGTGATAATGAATGGTGTTTATTCCCAGATGTAGCTCTTTCTGCCAATGCACTTAATTATGATGGAGCCATAGTTGTTAGCTATAGGGAACATATAGGTTCTATATGTGGCACCCTAAGTGTTGGAACACCCAGTGGTTGCCTGTTGTGTGTGATGCAGACTGTGAATCTCTATTTACTTAGAAGTAAATTCAAGTAAACATTTCTTCCCCATGATCACTGCTAGTTGTATTCAAAGACAGTTTTGTGGCATGTTTCATTAAATCTTATTCAGCTCATGTCCTATTTCTTTGTTTTTTTCTAAAAAGAGTGAAACCTTGTCTTATGAACAACCATACTAATAAACACTAGAGTGTTTACTATTGGTCTAAAGCTAATATCAAAAATTACCTTTTTTTTGTTTTAAAAATCATTTCACACTTTCATATAAGTAATTTTTCATAGCAGGATTTGTTGTTAATAATGTGTTTTTTAAAGATAATTGAGAAGCATTTAAATAGATACATAATTAAGACCAAAGAATGTTCATGCTCTTTGAGTGGTTCATGTTGTGCTGTTCAAAATATCTCTATTTCCAGAGCGATAGGCACACACCTCCAGTCCCATTTTCAGATGGACTTTCTGATGCTCTACTGGACTACATAAGATAGTCTCTCTGAGCACCTGTCTCTCAGACTGGCACTTCCTAGACAGCAGTGGGTAAAGCTTCATACAAGCTGAAGAATTGACATAGCCAATCCTCATGCGTGAGTTCAATGGAATGAAGACTTTACTCACTTATTTTATTGAGATACAATAAATCTTCCCAAAGCTTTATTGCCAAATTATTTAAAGCTGGACCTAAATATCAGGTAAACCTCTCTCGCAGAAAGAGAAAAAAAAAACATATTGTTTATTGTTTTACTTTTAGAATCATGCTTTTAAAAAACTAGTATCTATTTAACATAAGTAATTCATTTTACAGAGATCAGAAAGTTTAGAGTTTCTTAGCCTACATTTATTCTAAGGACCATGAGTATAGAATATGACTTAAGACTGAAGTTTGCTCTCAAAAGAATTCCAGCTCCATTTTAAAATCAGAAGTTATGGAAGGTTTTTGGGTAAGCCTGCGAATCTCTGGGCACCTATCCAAAATGAACCTCTAAGTCTTTGAAGTCTGCCCATCACTAATATACACAGTGCAGTCTAATCCAGCTGTCTGCCCCCTTTCCTGTTTCCCTTTCTCTTTCTTCATTCTGTCCTGAGGTACCAATAGCTATGGACTACGGGAGACATTTAGGAGAATGA
This sequence comes from Ondatra zibethicus, assembly GCA_004026605.1. Taxonomy (NCBI): domain Eukaryota; kingdom Metazoa; phylum Chordata; class Mammalia; order Rodentia; family Cricetidae; genus Ondatra; species Ondatra zibethicus. The sequence continues at coordinate 22,930 of PVIU01006487.1, forward strand.
AGGTTGGTTTGTCTCTTGGAAATGTTCCCACACACTGAACCTAGGGTTCTGTTTGATGATAGAGGTGGGAAAACAGGCAACACCTGAGTCCTTTGTCTTTTCTGGTAACATACGTTTGCAGTTATAATTCCTACCTAACTTTCAAGTTTATCAGGACTAACAATTACATATTTGCAGGATTTTTTATGTTTCAAGGAAAGATCTTATTATTTTAAACTATGGCAAAAAATACAATTTTAGAAAATCAAATTAATTAACACATTTTTAATACCATAAGGCATTGCATTATATACGATTAAAGTCACTAAGTTTTCTTGTGAATAAAGTCAATGGAATTTTAAATTCTTTCACATGCTTATCTTCATAGTTTGGTCAGAAACTTTACTAATACTTCATATTTATTCATATTGCATTAGTTTAAAATAAAATATTGTTTGTCAAGGGGCTTATTTTACTAAAGAAAGAAATATTAAATTTAAAACAAAGCAAAGTTTGAACATGTTTTTTAAGCTGTCTCAGTGAAATACACATCAAATTATCCCAGAAGATATTTCAATTAAGTAAAATCTTTAAAATAGCATCTTACTTTGAAATTTCTCCTTTCTTGGTCATCTTTTGCTCATCACTGAATATTCATTAATTTTTTAACCATTCTATAAAAGGAAATTCTTCAAATATTTCTAGCCCTATAGCCCCAAGACAGTAGCGGAGTCAATGTGAAGAATTGTGTGTGGTTACCACACAGCCCCACACAAATTAACTTAACTAACAGTAAGGGCAGAGAAGCCAGCCCCATCATTTCTCTGACCCGTTTTTAAAAAAGCCCCATTTTATGTAAACAAAAGACTGACAAGGTATAGGGACCAGAGGCCAGAACTAGCAAAACAAACAATCAAAAAATACACCTATGTAAGTTGAGGAAAAGCAAATACTGGAGTCTTTCCTTCATCCACCACGCATGCACTTCTTGCTTTTCTCCTCTCTGTGATCAAATTCACATGAAGCACAGAACATGTGTGTGTGTGTGTGTGTGTGTGTGTGTGTGTGTGTGTGTGTGTGGTCACCAACCAAGAACCGGGAAGTGCTGGTGATGGCACAGGAGTGTCCACAACCTGAGACTGACACAATGGAGACAGAAAACAAAAATGTCACCACTGTTCAGATATCTGAGTTTCTATTTCAGCTAGATTGGAAGTAAATTCCTAAATATTTCTTAATATAGATTTCTGTCTCCAAGTTGGAATAGTAACTCAACTGTCTTGTGGGCTAGTTGGGAGAACAAAATGAGAAAAATGTCTGTTCGGGAACTTTACAGATTCAATTTCATTCAAAATTCCAGTAAGGGTTTGTGGAGGATTATAAGCCACTCCTGAAATTGATATGGGAGACACAGGGACAGAGAATAACCTGGACTCATTTTGGAGATGATGTGGAGCACGGGAGACATTACTCTCTACTCATCCAAATGAAGAGCTACTGAAACAGAGTAGACAGCAGCCTATCTAACCACCTCAGTAAATGGGGACCCAATCCAGGGTCTGTGGGAAATGATAAATTGTCCCCAAACCGATGTAGGACAGGAGTTCCAATAGTTCAGCCACATAGAAGAAACACTCATACTATTCTAGAAAAACTAACTATCTTAATGTGAAAATTAGGCTGTAAGCAAAAGTATGGGAGAAAACATCATATCTGGGAAGCAGAAAATTTCTTATGACCAGAAACACATGCTGTGCAAGGAGATGTTACTGTATTTGATTATACTTAAAAGATAGAAATTTTGATATCTCAAGAAATTCTTTAAGACACAGAAAAAATAAAGTAAAATGCTCCTGGATATTTGGGATGCATGAGTGATTAAAAATTGATATTTAGCATATAAGGAATTTCTAAGATTGAAAGGAAAAACAAATATAAGCCAATATGAAAATGGGCAAAGAAGAAGTGAGTGAGATGGCTCACCAGTTAAGAGTACTTAGTGCTCTTGCAGAGGACTTGGGTTCAGTTACCAGCACCCATGTCAGGTAGCTTACTACTACATGTAACACCAGTTCTCATGCTTTCTTTTCTAGACCTGCAAACACATGGAACACATAAACTATGAAACACACACATAAATAAAATTTAAAGATAGGTAAAGGACACACACACACCACTTAGAGAACAGACAAACTAATAGGCTAAAACCGGACAGAATGTGCTCACTGTGAAATGTGGAATAACCAACAATAAGATAGGATTTCACACATGGGTTAGCACAGATTCAGGCTGGAAAATACTGAGTACGGATGTGGACCCTGTACTAGATGCTCCTGTGTTTCATTGTGTGAACAGAATTTGGTACAATAGCTTTAGAGAGTATTTGGCTTTCTAGTACATGGAAGAGAGCACAGACTCTCAAGCACATTTCACAAAAAATTAGAAAGCAGAGGTGTGATTAGAAGATAAAGGATACACTTATTCCAGCACCGGTTACAATAGGAAAAGATGGCGTGCCGTTGGTATCAATCAGCGATTGTGCATCACGAAGCAGAATCCTCAACATGGTTAATGCGAATGGACTGGAGGTGCCACCAGCGATGGGAAAGCTCTCAAACAACTAGGTATAGGTGAGAATGTGTTTGACCTAAAGAAAAAGGCATGTTTCATAGAGCTAAAAAGTCTAAGACGTTGCCTATTGTTATGTAAATGATACCGTAAATGATGATGAGAACCAGATATGCTAGTTACTCTCTTGGCATTCGATGATTGTGGAGAATGAGGGATGATGGGAAAAGTGACCCATGGCCTGTTCAAAGAATCCTCAGTCCTTTCTCAAACATCATCATTTCTAGTTTAAATGTGGAAAAATATGTTCAGAATTCTTTTAAAAGATTTGAATTTTTTCAAAATTGATGCAGTATTTGCATATATTAAAGGGTATAGTATGATACTTAGACAATGTAAAACTATATTGGGCAATTCGCATTTCTAGCTTTCAGTTTCTTCTTATAAGTATGTCGGAAACCTTCAGACTTTTCTAGATACTTTGAAACATTAAGTTGTTGTAGCCTGTAGCTATTTTATGGTGCTATACAGTAGAATTAATTTCTTCAGTCTAAGCCCATCTTGCCAACTTTTACCTCCCCTCCCCCTCCTTTTCCCAATCTCTAGTGATGGCTACAGAAACTTAGGCTACCTGACCTCCTGCTGTCATCTTGGGGGACAAAGTCTATCTCCAGGCTTCAGCTTCTCCAGCTCGACTTCACAAAAGCAACCGAAGTTCGCCTTTGATTTGGGATTCCCTCAGTACCCTTTAATTATGAATTGTTCATTACCAGTTCTCCTACTTTTCCTTTCCTTTCCTTTCCTTTCCTTTCCTTTCCTTTCCTTTCCTTTCCTTTCCTTTCCTTTCCTTTCCTTTCCTTTCCCTTCCCTTCCATTTTCTCCTCTTCCCTCCCCTCCCCTCCCCTTCTCTTCTATTTCCTTCCTAGAATAACCATTTAGTTGTCTATATTCCCCTTATGTTCCTTCCTTTTTGACTTGTTTGCTAGTTTGTGAAATGACTACTGTCTTCTTCAACTCACCTTGCTTCTCACATGTATCAGCACTTGTTGGAAATCTCTCTTGACTTAGGCCCAGAAACAATCTTTTAAATGATATATGTATATTTATTTAATATGATATATTATACTATACTATTATATATATATATAGTTTAAAAGATTACATTTAATGAACTTTTTATCCTACCCCTGTCAGCCTTCCTCCCTCATCCTAGCCTATTGATTAGTCAACCCTCTTGGACAGAGAGTATGCTACAGGAATTATAGGAATACCAAGAAGACACCGTGGCTACTCCAGATTCCTGGTTTTATAGCCAGGATTCTAGAGATTTCAGTTCACCCTTGCTCTCTGTATATCTGCATCTTTGCCATACAATCTTTCCAAAGCTTTGTTAAATCTCATCTAATTGAAGATTAAAGGGGGAATTATGCATTTAAGATGAGTTACACATTTTTATGTATTACTATTCTGTGTCTTACTTTATTGAACATATTTCCTTTCTACCCACAGCTGGTTTCTGTGGGACTATTTATTATTATTTTATGAGGCAGGGTCTCATGTAGCCCAGGCTGACACTGAATTCTTTCTGCAGCTGAAGTTGACCTTGAACTTTTGATCCTCCTACCTTCACTTCCCGAGTGCTGGGATGTGTCACCATGCTAAGTTTCTGAGATGCTAAAGGCTGAAGCCAGGAATGCCCATAGTTGGCATGCTCTCCATGGACTGGACTACATGTGAAGCCTCTGTGTGTCATTGCTTCCTTCTGATCTTCCTATACACTGTTGTTTATTTGTGCACTATTTAAGAGTTTAAATTTCAATGAACATCTTAAATATTGATGTTACAAAGCTCTTTCCCATTTAGTCAGCATTTCTTCAAGCAATGTTCTGCGTTTCGGTATTTTCCATGACCATAGACACACAATTATGGCTCATTTATTTCTTGTCTCCAATTCTGCCTGCCCTTCTCCCTACTAACTCCTTAAAGCACTTCAACTACAGCTGCTCATCTTCCATCTCTACCCTCACTCTCTCCATCCAGGTTTTCATTGTTGTCTACTGGTGTAGAAGTTCCTTCTGTTTGTGTGTTGCTTTCATTGGTTAATGACTAAAGAAACCGCCTTAGCCTAGTTGATAGGGCAGAACTTAGATAGGCAGAGAAAAGAGAACTGAATGCTGGGAGGAAGAAGGGTAGAGTCAAAGAAGCCATGCATCCTCTGCCTGAGACAGACGCCTGTTAGACTCTCTGGTAAGCCACTGCCACGTGGTGATACACAGATTAATGGAGATGGATTAAACTAATATGTAAGAGTTAGCCAATAAGAAGTTAGAACTAATGGCCAAGCAGTGTTTTAATTAATACAGTTTCTGTGTGGTTATTTCAGGTGTAAGCTGGCCAGGCAGCCAGGACAAACAAGGGGCCCTCCTCTCTTTACAACAGTCCACTCAGTCTGTTAACCTAGGACTATGGGTGGTGGGTTTAATGTTCATAGTAGCTTTCCTGTTCCTTCAATCTGCATATCCAAATGATATCTTCTTTTAATGTACCTTCTGTTAAGCCCTTCAAATGAGACTCTTCTTGTGGAGGAACTTGCAGTCACCACTTTCTCTATCCATTGACAATATCCTGATATAAGGGACCAGAGGATGACTTTGCCATTCCCATGGGTCTGAGATAATGGGGCCATGCTAATGTCAAACAATACACATTTGCTCAGGACTTACTCCACTCCCAACATCTTCCCCTTATTAGTCTCTTTGATAACCCTTCAGAATAAGCACTGTCTCTTCTGTGAAGCTGTAGGAGGCTTTATGCTTAACCATGAATGTATAGGCTTTGATGTCACATGTGTACCAGGTACAAAGCTACTTTGCTCCCTGATGGTTATGTAAGTCATTCTGTTGAGTCTTAAAAGAACTGATGACAATTTAATTCCACAGAGTTATAGGTCTATGTATGATTTATGATTAAAAAAAATGAAATAGTGTCCCCTGCCCAATGCTGGGCCCATGCTAACCATGAAACAGTAGTCTCAATCACTGTTACAATAAGTATTAATAATAGAGGCAACACTAGTAGCAGTAACAAAGCAATGACCCCCATGTAGAGTTAACACTCCTTTATGCAGCTCTATGGAGTTCTACGTAATCTTTCTAGTCTTTTCACATATCTTTCCATACCAGCTTGTAAAGCCCTTCGACATAGTGGTCCCCTTGTTAGGCACCAATCTGAATCATCCAAACTTTCATCACAGAGAATGTTAAGTATCTTATGAAAAGGCATATAACAATTAAATGAAATATATAGGTATTAACTTGTAAGGAAAGGAAAATACAATGGAAATATAATACTTGGGTGCATTAGTTAATGAATAGGGCATAACATATAATTCCATACAGTTCTCCTGATAAGCAAGGGGTTTGCCTTCAAGCTTCCTCATATCATGGCAAAGAGGGAAGTGAAATTCTTAACATAAATGGTCAAAATGAGCCACTTCCTGAGGATAAGAGTAACATTTCCTGGAACTTAGACTTTTGAAGGACTTCTTTGGGGCATTCATCCTGAACTGACACTGTAGTATACTCATGTTGTGCTTTTGATATTGTTTTGTTTTTTAAAATAATATCACTTTCAAATTTCTAGGTCCATAGGATGGCAGGCCTTTTTCTCCAGCTTATTAAAGTCAAGTTCACATTTCAGTGATCTTTAATGATTTGTGATCTGGCGGAGGCTGTGATGTGTCTGCCACCGTGGAGCTCGGTACTTTCAACAACTTCCTTAAAATAAATGACTTTTTTTGTAATGGGTCCTTTATATGCTTAAGAATTGGACTCCAAATTCTAAATTATCAAAAGTATTGTGACACATAGGGACATTTCTAGAAGAGTTTAACAAGGTCTCAAGTTGTTTTAACTTCCTTTATAAGTAAAGGAACAAACATCAATTTCTTTTCCCTTCAATGTCTCTCCCGACGAGGTGGTTGTGAATGTGGAGCAGAACAGACAAAGCTGGTGTCTTCATAGGCTTTGCTAGTTTTGCTAAGGACAAAGGTGTCCATGGAGCATGGTGTCTTAGGAAGTATTTCCTGACCTTCGTATCCACCAACCACAGTGTCTTAGGAAGCATTTCTGGACATACATGTCCACAGAGCACCATGACTGTTTCCAGAGAAGATCTTCAGTCTTTAGTGGAGATCCAGACAGAGCAGACGAGAACACAGCTCGGTACAGGCCATAGCACAAAGTCCAGACCCTGTGGGAAGACAAGGTTGGGATTTCAAAGGCTCTGGCTTCGTAGGTATCAGCACTGTGAGCATGAGGGGAGAAGGGATGGACTTGGTGAGCAGAAACTTACTCTGGTAACTTACTCCAGGATGAGAAATGGACTCATGAGAACTCAATTTTCTATTTGGTGGCTGCTGTGTTGGGACATAATGACAGCACTAGTGTTTTGACTTTCAATTCCAAAGCTGTTTTTTCCTTTCCTGATACAAGGAAGAAATGATTGCCATCTGGGACTATACTTGGTTTTGGAAGCTCCCTCACTTGGGAGTGAGGTGGGTGTCAGATCTGAGAGTCACAGAGCTGAGAGAAGCGTTCTAGTTAAAATGCTTTGTACTAAAACCTCACTGGAACTCACTTCTGATCAAATGCTGCTATTGGGATGTACCCTAAAGAATCTGCTCCCCACGCCACAGATAACTTCTCTTCTCTGTGTGTCGAAGCACTGACCTCATATTTACGTTTGTTGTAGTAACACAACAGTCAAGATATGGAACCAGCCTGAGGGCTTGTTAGATTAATGGTTAAAAAAATGTGTCATATTATGTATTGAAGTAATTTTTAACTTCATTACATGAAGTTATGCTATTATTTTGGAAAATAGGTGTAATTAGAAATTTTCACAGTAAGCAAAATAAACTGGACTCAGTGCTTTCTGTCAGATATTAAACCTAGATCCTATAAACTGTCCAGGGGAGACATGAGACTAGATGAAAGTTGTCAAGAGGGGATAATGGGAGGACGTGAGCGGTTGAGTATGGTCAATGTATAGTATGTGACACATGAATTAAAATGTCATTATGGAACCCACCACTGTTCAATGGGTAAGCATCTAAAAGCACTTTCCAGGACAAGATTTAGTGTCTATGAGAATAGAGACAAAGGGCAAAAGACAAAGCAAAGATCAGGCATTAGGAACCCCTCCCTCCACCCACCTACACCCAATCAGCCTGTTTCCTTACCCTACTCTGCCATTCTTTTTAACACTCTTCTCCCTGCCTTTTCTTCTAATTCTCTGATTCCTTCAGAAACTTCTAGAAGTCTTTAGCAAGCTCTAGAGAAAAAGTAGAGATAACTCTGAACAAATTTGTTTATAAGCTAAGAAAACGTGATTAAAATGACAATACAGTTGTTGGAAGGGTTTTGTAAGAGTGATGCAGTATAGTTCAACCATGGGAGCTTTTGTCCCTTGTGTCTCTGTCAATCACAAATTGTTGTGGTTTGAGTCTCGACCCTTTGCCTGCTTCTACCCCTACAGTCTCCAGCACACTGGCATTTCCAAGCAGAAGTTAAGCTTCTGAAGAGTGATGATGAGAATCCTTGTTGTGTTCTCTTGTGCAGGGGTACTCCACTGAGCATGCTCAGCATTACATATGTATGAAAATTGACATATTAGTCATTAAGCTATGTATGATAATTAAACTATATGTTTAGAACTTAGTTGCTGGGATAACTCTGTCTTTCCGTGCTATTTTTTTTTGCCATCTCCCTCATCTGTTTGTAAAGAGCAATCTAACAATTTGGAGTTGATGGTGATGCCCCGGGTAAAATGGTTTTAAAGCATAAAGCTAGGTATTCAGTAAAATTCTGCCTCAATTGAACATTCTGGAGTGTTCTAGTAGGTTTGCTCCATTTCTCTTGCATGAGTTTTCATTTACTTGTAGAGGGAATGGTCCTGTCAAGGTGCGAGATGAGATGCACTGACTGACCCGCAGCATCTATTTCTGAGACTATTGGTATTTTGTGTTTCAGACTCTTAATTTTTGCCAGATGTTAATAGTTGTTTTTTTCAATGTTGTTGTCGTTTGGTGCGTGTGTGTGTGTGTGTGTGTGTATTTGTGTGCAGGAAATCAAACTCAGAATCTTATACAACACTCTATTACTGACTTACATCCAAGCCCTAGGTTGTTAATTTAAATTTTTAAGTTTATTTTTATGTGTATTAAAGTGTACCACATGCATGTAGGAGCCCTTTTTTAGGCAAGAAGATATTACATTCCCTGCGACTGGGGTTACAGATAGATGCTTGTGAGTTGCTATATAGGCCCTGAGAACTGAACCAGGATCCACTGCAAGAGCAGCCAGTTCTCTTTACCACTGAGCCAACTCTCCAGGCCCCTTCATTGTTTATTTTTATTCAAAACTGAAGGTTAGATGTTTTAAGGTTTTAGAACATTATCCTTTCCATGTTTTAAATCACTATTTTATAGACTTTCCTCAGCAAAGTAAAATTATATATGATAAAGAGAAGATAACATAGAGAGTGCTTAGGAATTTTATGTGGGAAGAAATGCCAACCTTTTTTCCCCTCTAGCTTAAAGCACAGTCCTTAAAGAATATTGTTGCGAGGCATGCCAATGAGGACATCTTCCAGTCCTTTGGGTAGTGTACAGCCTTTTTTGATGGAATGCCTGTGCGCTACAGAAAAGTCCCAACTTGTCCTAAGCTACACGCAAGCTTTAAATCTCTTACTTAAAGCTCTGCTTATTTTCATTAAGCCTCTTCTTTTCAACTCAGATGATGAATTTGTGTTTAGAAGTGTATAACTTTGGCTTACTGCTCCTTTCCCCTCATGCAGATTTCATGTTGGCCAGTGTGCACTAAAGGGCGTTTGTATAATTACTTGTCTAATCTGGATGCCTGGAGCACTCTGTATGCTGCACAACTTACCTCAGCTCAGGTATTAATAGTGTTTTTGATGAGTTGATGAGCTGGATATTGATAGCAATGGAAAGCATATGGGAATAAAATCAGTAATATGTGATTTGGGAGTAGAAGAGAATTATATTCCCTCTGTGCAGGGAAAGGTGTCTCATGCTTTTCCAGAGGAAGGTGGTCTGTGCTTTGTTGGTTAAGAACACACTTCTGTTCCTTGCTTGTTGACTTAAAGCAGGTGTTGACTTGACTCTAAGTTTAATTTTCTAGCTCCTTGTTCTTATATGACAGGATAGGAAAATAATTTTTCTGTATCCTTTGGCTGTTTAAACTTGAGGTAATGATTTCTCATAATTTTTAGCTTACAAAGAGCCATTTGAAATTGCCTGGATCTATTTTTAGATGGGCCAGACCCACATTTTCCAAAAAGGAGAGGGCGGAGCTTGCGACTTACCAATTTAGAATGGATGGTACCTTTCCACCATCCTATTACAGAAACAATTCTAACAAAATTTTTGGCTTATCATTCTGGTGTATTACCAAAGGACTTATCATAAGTATTTGAATATTTATCAATATATTCCTTAATGTACAAGAATGTTCTGGCTGGGCATCATGGTGCACACCTTTAATCCTAGCACCGAGAACCCAGGAGGCAGCAGAAGAGGCAGGCAGGTCTCTGTGAGTTCCAGGCCAGCCAGAGATATGTAGTGAAACCAATCTTTCTTCAAAAGTTTATAACACAATCCTTTTGTTGTTGTGATATTTGATAACTTTGCATATATGCATAAATTATTAGTGACCTGTAGCGTAATATTTTATTGCCTTTTCATACATGAAATATAGACAGTTTAACTTCCATCATACCAGTGGTTTGAAATGCAGAGAAACCAGCAACAGCTACACAAATGCTCTCAATTCTGGTTCTGCCTGGGCAGAACATTTGTTTGCAGGATCTAAGTAGTGTTCCCTGAGACAAGAGGCTTCCACTTGAATAAGTTCTTGCTAGAAAAAGAGAGCTGCTTGTTAGCTTCTTCTTTTTTTTCTTTTCTTTTGAGATGGGATTTCTCTACATAGTCGTGCATATCCTGAAACTCACGATCTAGTATTTGAATATTAATATGTGATTTTTGCCTCATTCTGTTGACCAAAATGATTTTCATGTGAAGAGGTTTTATGCAGCGTACAAATCTTAAGAGTCAAGGTTTCTTGGGTACTTCTCTCTTTTTGAGAGGCACTAAGGCATGCAGGCATTTAGAGCATATTTGTACATAACAAGGAGCAATGGAGTATATTCATTGGAGAATTTAATAAAAGGTTGCTTACTAAGGCTGCAGTGAAACCCTAGCTCATGGCTACCATGGCAGTTTTGGTTTCCAAATAATATTAGCGGAAGTAAAAGTGTGATTAAAAATTGGGATATCATATTCATAGTGTCAGAACAGGACAGTTGCTGGAGGTAGGAATTTTAATGTGGAGAAAATCACCCAGGAGAGCTATCTAGGAAGGCAAATGTGAAAGAATGACAAATGTTTAAGGAGAAGTACCCAGTAAACTTAGAAACAAAAGTATCTTAGAAGTCAAAAGAATAGAAATTTGTCTGACCAAACTAGACATAGTAGTTACGGGGTTTGCTTGTTTAAAGGTCATCAAGGAGGCTGAAAAGAGGGATTCCTTTACCATTTTAGACTATAAAAGATCCTCACAGCTATTCTTAGGTTTAGCTTCTGTAAGTGAGCTGGGAAGCGTGCCAAAGCAAAAACTTCTGATTTGGTAGGTCTGGTATGAGGAATAGGCACCATCACGAATAATAAGAATCTCAGAATAGTACAAAGCAAACCACATTTGGGAAATACTAGATAACGGGAAAAATGAGAAGTGAAGTCATGAAGGTTGTGAGTTCACGGCATGTTGTTAAATAGCTTCTTTACAAAACTTAGGCCTTTGAAAGAGCAGTTAGGGAAGATGTTCTAGGGGTGAGCATATTTATAGACTAAGGAGAGCTGGATATGGATAAAATAATTGAGGAAATTCATGCTGAGCTCAAATGCAGATTTTGGGAGCATCTATAAGCCTGTGCTCATCCAAGGCTCACTCTATACCCATTTTCCACATACTTCATCATTCTCATTACTGGAACCAATGAGGAATCATCTTGATGGATTAATACGGGCTCTGTTCTCATAAACAGATGACATCTAAAACCATTTTTGTAGGTGTAGTTGACAGTATCTATGGGGAGAACAAAGAACTATTCATTAAAAAGAAAATCTTCTTGTAGGCTAGGTTTTATTTTCTGACCCCTCCCCCACTGTATATGTGTGGTATATACATTTAAGTGGGTTTATGCACTCTTGGTGCAAGAAACCAGACATTGCTGATGGATAGCTTCCTTCATTGCTGAACCCCTTATATTTTAAGACAGCATCTCTTGTTGAATCTGAAGCCCACCAATTGACAAGACTGGCTGACCAGTGAGCTTCCAGACCCTTCTGTCTCTACCTCCCCATGCTTGTATGCATAGGCATTCCCAACTTTTACATGAGTGTGAAGGATCCACACTCATGTCCTCATGCCTGTACAGCAAGGATCTATTCACTCATCTCCCTAGAGCTAGCCTGTCACAGTTCATAATTTTTCTTAAAATTAACCTGTTGATTCTGTCACTTAAGTCTGCTTTGTCTTCTCTGCCTATTCTTCCTTATATCAGAGCTGAACCTACCATGGAGACAAGAGGCTAAGCAATGGAATGAGGCGGCCTGGATTCTTCTCACCTTTTCTATTCCCTGCTACCAGATTGTTTAAGAGCAAACCATCTGCAGCTGAATCACTTGAGATGGAGGGGGAAAGGGAAAGCCTCTGGGCTCCTTCATAGATCTGCTTTAATCAGGAACTCTGGGAGTTGGGTCCAGAAATACTTGTGTTAATGGGTTCTCTAGTTAACCCTCATATTTTGGAAAGTAAAGGACTGAGAAACTGGGTTGCACCCAGGCATATATTCTTACACTGTTTCTTACAATCTTCCTTGACTACAGAAGCAAACTGCATATTTCACAAGACACTTCAATTTTTGTGAATTCCCATATAGGAACATTTGTATAGTAATATCCCCCTAGATAGGACTTGATCACACTATGCTTATTAATAGAAGAGATTTGAGGCCTCATGTTGGGAAGTTGGGACCAGTACAGAAGCCTTCAGCTTCTATTTATTTTGCCTTGGTCTTCTAGAACTGTGGATCCTGCTAATTCTTCATAGTTTAAATGGGGATTCATAGAAAATTCCAGCTGTATCCAGGATCAGTCTTGGAAAAGAATACAACCCCTCCCTCAAGAGTGAGAGTCTTTCCAGGTTCTGGCTATGACAAACAATGCTGCTATGAACATAACTGAGCACATGTTCTTGTGGCATGATTGAGCACCCTTTGGATATATAGCCGAAAGTGGTACTGCTGGGTCTTGAGAAAGGTTGTTTCCTAATTTCCTGAGAAATCACCATACTGATATTCAAAGCAATGCAGGAATGTTCCCTTTACCCCACAACCTCTCTAGCAAAAGTTGTCATCAGTGTTTTTGATCTTGGCCATTCTTACAGGTGTAAGATGGAATCTCAGAGTTGTTTTGGTTTGCATTTCTCTGATGATTAAGGATGTTGAGCATTTCCTTAAGTGTCTTTCAGCAATTTTAGATTCTTCTGTTGAGAATTCTCTGTTTAGGACTGTACTCCATTTTTTATTGGATTATTTGTTCTTTTGATGACTAATTTTTTGAGTTCTTTGTATATTTTGGAGATCAGTCCTCTGTCTGATGTGGGGTTGGTGAAAATCTTTTCCCATTCTGTAGACTGCCGAAGAGATTAAAGTGGTGATTATGTAGTAAATGTTTTTAAACTTCCTACTAGCCAAGCTGTACATTTATGTGCATTCATGCCCCTCTCCCTTTGCTGTCCCTTCTTAATATGGAAGAAGAGAGTCTAGCTAAACACCCTCCTTGCCCCATCAGTCCTCCAATCTCATTGCTTGCATCCTCTAAGTGATTTTGATTTGCTGATCATCTCTATGTCCCGGAATACCAACGTTTTCTTATTGGTTCTTTTCCCCCAGATTGCTGGGATGCCCAAGCCTCACATTCCTCTTTAGAAACCAATTTATCGACCCACTTCTTAAAGGTACAACAATAGAACATTATCTATATCCTTGATTCACTTCCTCATTCTTACCTTCCCAACACACCCTAATTTGGTTTCAAGGCCAACACAATATCCAAACTGTTTCTCCAGCCATGGATTATCTTTTTGAGTTAAATCCAGTACGAATTCTTGTCTATCTTAGCACCTCCTTACTCAGAGACATTTCTTGTGTTCTGAAATGCTTGTTTCTTGCTAAAGTGACCAGTGTGGCCCTTCCCATCTGCCACCTTGCTGCTATCCTGCTCACACTGCATTCATTTCAGTCCTTTGTGTGACTCTGGCTCCTTCTCTCATCCAGGCCTTCTGGGATGCACTTTATTCTCCCCAGAACGCTTTTCTCTCTTCCCTTTGATGACTGTAGCTTACCCACTAGCCCTCCTATTCACCTCCATTTCTGTTCCCTTACGTTGGTCCTCTCCCTCACTACTGCAGAACTACTTACTTGAGACCTTTTCACCCCATTTAATTAGCTGTTAGTTTAAATTACTCACTAGAGTATCAATCTCCCAGTGCTAATGAGTGTGCCAATTGTTTCTGAGGATAGCTTTCCAGAGCCTTGTAGCCTATAATAATGGTACCTAGCCTATAAATCAGGGAAGAACAAAATCTGCTTTTGTTGTATAAATGAATGAACACACACACATACACACACACACACACACACACACACAAACCTCTGCATGCATTTGCATGCATAAAAGCTATCTATGGTTCTGGAGATACTGTAGGAAATTGAATTGAATAGTGATACTTTATCTCTGGATACTTTATAATTATTTTTTTTAGTTAGAAATGAAGGTTCAGAAAAGATTGCGATCTAGGCCAGTGAATGTTCAGAAAAATTAGTGATACAAACAACAGGTATATATTTTTGAAAACAATAGCACATTTATCTGAGCTGAACTGCTTGCAGGGGAGACTAACCTTTATAAACTAAATCCGGCTGGAGGTGATCCTAGGTAGAATATGCAGGCATCATTTAAAAACCTAAGTTTGATTCCCTTCACCGTTTGTTGTGCACTCTGGTAGTGCCAGTGGCCCTGCTGATAACCACATCTGCCAATACATCCAGAGTGCTGTTCTTTCTTTACCTTAGTTAACCGCCTCCCCCCAAGAGTAGTGGAGGTAAGCCATCACCTTGGACTTTAGGTTTGTAATATCACAGTCATTTCTCTGCACTATATGGATTCAATGTAAATGTCCTCAAAAGAAAAATCCGAAGATGTTTTTCCAGAGAAACTGGCAGAAGGGACTTCTGGAAACAGGCAGCGCTGTATAACAGAACTGGTCAGAATCCGCGGAGGAAACCCTGCTAATGAGAAAATAAATTTTCTCCTTTGCCCAGCTCTGGAGTATCCAGACATGAAAAGGAGAGAAGGCAAGGACACAGGAAGTCATCGCTATGATCTCTTTTCTGTAGGCCTCTACTCAGGCCTGCTGTGCGTGTGCACACATGTGTATGTGTGTGTGTGCATGCGTCCGTGCGTGTGTGTGTGTGTGTTAAGGGAACTAGGTCTGATAATATTATATTAAGTCCACTCAAAACTTGACAAATCTGAAGCGAGTCTTAATTCTCACATTGGATATTGTTTGTAGCTTAAAAGATCATGAAAAACTACTGATAGACATTGAAAATATATTTGTTGTAAGGTGGGGGCATCAAGAGATAATACTGATGTAGAGGGAGTAAAATATGCAATTCCAAGCTATTCCAATCAGCTTCAGGCCATCTAATTAATTGGCAATAATGCTTATGCTTAGGGTATTAGAATTATGTGCATAACTATATAGATGGGAAAAATAGCTTCTTTTCTTATTTTATTTCCTCCCTCTCTCTTTTCTCACCTCCTTTTTTCTCTCTCTCCCCATCCCTCCCTCTTCATTCCTTCTTTCCTTCCTTCCTCCCTTTCACCATTATAGAGATGGTACTGTTGGATACAGTGCTTACTGACAGGCTTATCAGTGTAAAGGTAGAAACACTATTTCCTTCATGGAGTTTACATTCTTGTCTCATAAAATAAGCAGTTAATGACTATGGGGTAAATTAGTCTGGATAGACAGAGCATACACAAAGAACATCTGTAGAGAGTTCCACACAGAGGCACTAATGATGTGTACATTGAGGTAAGAGTGTGATTGGCAACTCTGAAGATGAGCAGAGGTCAGAAGAGAGATGGGAGAAGGATAGGAGATAACACAAGGGTACATAGGACTTTGGGTTTCAGGGTTTATTTGAATGGCGTTGGAAAACCATCAGATGTCTCTGTATAACAGATAATACAGTTTTACTTCAGCCTTGAATTGCATTAGACCACAGGGAAACAGGACTGGAGACTAGAGTTCAGGTTAGAGAGCTGTAATCCTGGCAAGAGAGAGTGAGTATGTTTTGAGGTGATGCCAGGAGTCATGATTGAATTCTGGATGTAATGTGAAGACAAAGCTGGGAATTATCTCATGGCTTAGGTACAAGCTACGCAGAGAGTAAAGGAGTCAAAGATTTTTTTCCCCAGGTTGGGTGGCTGCATTATTTGTTTCTTTGTTTTCCAGGATAACTAAGAGAAGTCTGGTGTTGTTGACAGTGATGCAGAAGAGATCAAAACTGGAAGAATCAGTTTAAATTTTGTGGCTTTAAGCTTTGACATGCTTATTAGGCATTTCAGTTTGAGACCTGTGGCTCCAATGTTCAGGAAAATATAGGGTCAGAGACGTAGTAAATATGGGAGAGCTGCTATTAATATTCAAGACTGCATAGGATATCATGATGGGAGAAGTCAAAGAACTGAGCCTGGCTCCAGCAGTTAGAGGATGGAAAGATTGTGGTAACATTGCTATCTTGGCAAAGGGAGCTGAGAAAATATTTCTAGTGATACTCTGACAGCTAAGGAAAGGAATGCTCTTCCCTTACTCCTTCTCTCTATCTTCTTACTCTTTTCTTTCTTTAGAGAGAAGATATAGCCTAGAATGGCCTTGACTTTGCTATGTAGCTCAGGCTGGCTTTCACCTTGTGATCCTCTGATGCTTCTCCCAGTAATAGGAGCACAGTTGTGTAAATCACTCAGGACTAAGAAGGTGGCTTAGGAAGGATGAACATGATTATTGTTTAAATTATGCTAAAGCAAACGTTAGGCTGAAATCTGGTTGATGTTAGATTCTGCAATGGTGGGCATCTTTGGCACCTCCATGAACAAGTTTCTCTGGGTGGTAAGGCTGAAATCTTTGCTGGAGTGGGTTTAAAAGAGATTGGGAAAGAGTGTATACACCGAGGATCCCGTAGAGTAGGTGTTCTGTAGAGCAGAAGCAGAGAGGTGGTAGCCATGGCTCTACGAAGGCTCAAAAGAGTCTTTGTTTTTAATTGAGCAATAGTGCAGAAGGTTTGAATGCTGGTAGGAATGATCCAACAAAATAGGGAAAGAATCATGATGTAATAGAAGGGGGGGACAGTTACAGAAACAAAGGGGGAAAACAGATGGAAAGGGCTGTCAAGGCAATGAATCACTTGGTCTTTGATAAAAGCACTAGCATCATTTTTGTCTTGCATATATAGAAAGAATGATGACCCTATACACCTGCTGAAGGTAAAAGGTCAGGAAGACCATACAAAGGCTCTTTGTCAATGGGAAGTTCTTATGAACATGGAAGTTTGCACTCATTTGATGGAGTCATATGTACTGAATGAAATGGTCAGGTCACCCATTCATTGGTGACAGATTCATTGCATATGAAGCTCAGACATTTCTGAGGGAAGGCAGCAGGATTCTCCATTCTCATGTATTTATTTGAACATGCAATTTTATTGGTGAGCCTATATAGAGGCCACAAGTGGATGTTGGGCATCTTCCTAAGTCACTCTCCACTTTATGTATATATTTATTCATTTTGAGACAGAATCTCTTAATGAACCTCAATGATTTTGCTAGTTTGGCTGGTCAATGGATGCCAGCCATCATCGTTTCTCTGTCTTACACACACTCCATATCCAGGTGAATGCCACCACTCTTGATTTCCTTACAGGGATGCTGAGGATCTGAACTCTGGTCCTTAGGTTAGCACAACAATCATCTCACTAACTAAGCATCTCCACGGCCCCCTCAAAGAACAGTTTTATGTGTGTAATTAAACCAGCAGCAAATACTGAAGCAATTTTTTTCGCTGTTAGGAATAGAATCACTGTGTAAATAATAATGAAAAAGTCACCATCTTTAAGGATCTTACATTCTAGCAAAAGAAGGCAGTGGGTAGAAAGATGAATGAATATTAAGACATTTTCTGATGCACATCATACAATGAGAAGAAAGGGAAACCAGGGAGATCTAACAGAAATTGTGAGCCCTTCTTTTGAGATAAGAATTTGTGAGTTATGTGGCTTGTGCCCCAGAAACACAGGATATGACATAGCTATGTCACCTTCATAGGACACAGAGGAGAGGCTCATTTCTAAGCTGGAGAACTATGGATCCAAGATCTGGTGCATCACATTGTAAAAAGAAAGATTCAAATACAGATTTACTCATAACTTTTGCTTATCGCGTTCCTTATACCAGTAAAACATGTATGTGGTAAATTGATCATGCTTAGAATTCATTTCAAAATTGTTTCATACACTTGAAACAAGGCACCGATGACAAATATACAGAAAATACAGAAATGAATGTCTCATAGATTTCAACAGGATCTAGGAAGATTAGACCAGTACTTTTAAAATATAAATATAGGAGTTATTAGCTTATAGCACTATAAACTATTGGAGGAGAATGTAAAACTGTAATTGGTCATCATTGTTGACACCACTCTGCCATGTGAGAAATTCCTTTTTAATGTCACGTTTCAAGGGACTTCATTTCACTCCTGTCAGTCTGTATTTTGTACCCGAAATGTTAGTATTTAGGGAAGGAAAGCAATTTGTAAAACGATTTTTAAAGAAATGACACAAAGAGCTTTTCCTAAATAGAGAAAAATATTTTAAATTAATATCCTGCAAAGATTTTCTTTGGAAATACGAGACGATTTGGGGCATATAAATGTGCTGTTTGAGGCTGCAGGCTCAGCTATCTTAAAGCCGTGGATTCCTTGCTAACTAAATGTTAAAACATTTGGGGGAAAAAGTCTTATTTTTTTTAACACCTTCTTTCTTATTGTACTTAAACAGGACAACACCGGATTTTAAAGACCATTTTATCTTTTAAGCTTTTAAGAAATTTGAGTCACTGCGTTTTTGGGCTCTAATTAGATGCAATAGTTTTGGAGTTTATTTCCCAAACTTTCTCACAGTGGTAAAATGAAAGAGAATGTGAGCATGAAAAATGTAATGTTTCTGAAAAAGAAGTTGTATAATAGCCCAGGCTCTCTTGTCCACACCAGAGTTCCAGATATGAGTGCCGGCTCTCTGAATGCTTTGACAGATGTTAAGTTGCAGTGCTCGTGATGATGCTGGAGAGCAATGAAGTAATCGCGTGAATACAATGCAGCTGAGAGTCAAGCACCCAATGGCTTAATATACTGACTTTTATTTTGAGGCCTTTCACTTTTGTTAATCTTTTGCATAAACTTTGGGGAAGTCAGATATCACAGGGAGTGTCTAAAACCTCTGTCTGAAAGTCTTTGTTCCAAACTGTCGGACAATATAAAAAAATCAGCTGTGGTATTTTCAGCACTATCCGATTTCAAATGGCCTTTTATTCGGTTCTTTTATGACCAGTTGCTTGACAACGTATAGATATAGTTACTTCAGGAGACTGTTCCTGATACTATTGGTGTCGGGGTATTTTTGTGGAATGTGCTATTATGCAGTAGTCCCCACTTACAGACCTGAAGTGATTTTATTTTGCATTCTCATAGATTTTAAAGTTTATTTTAATTTTGATAACTGAAACATTTACTCTCAAACACTTTTTAAAGAATACTTTGTAACCACTGTTAGATATAAGCAGATGTGTGGTGGATGGATTTTTTTCATAACGATTTGGCATTTGTTAGATATCAGACATGCCACATACAAACTTAAAAATCTGACTTTAAATTGAGTTCAACACCTGAGAATAAATTTTTGTTGTTGTAAATAACCTAAAAGTTTTAAATGCAAATCATTCTAAAATAGATTATTCAATTAAAAACATATATATTCTAAGAAACATTAGTTTCACCAGAGGTCATAACCTTTAATTTTCTCTCTTGGAGCCTACATCCATTTATTTAATTGGAGACACATAGATACAAACACATTTTAGTTGCTTATCTGCATTTAACATTTATATAGGACATTTTCTATGTGTATAGGTAAGAGCATATTTTTACAATATGACCACACTATATACTCCATATTTGGAGTATATTAGTAAATAATATTCACAAGATAATTTTTCATTGTATTTGGCTCATTATAGAGATTAGTGATACAATTGATTAGGAATTGGAGAAAAGTATAATAAGATTAAACACAACCCCAAATTTATGTAAATGATCAAATTTAGAGTAAACCAATATATTAAAGCCAAATATTTAGACTGTTGGCTAGATAGATGGGGGGGCACGGGAGAAGGTTCCAAATGAAAACAGTTGTTTGAGATGAATGCAGTGGGCATGAGCGTCCTATGAAATTCTAAGGGATTATTTTTTTTTCCTTGTAAGAAAAGCAGCACCCTGTGCCCAGATTTGTACAAAGAAAAACTAGTTCAGGGTTGAGGCCTAGAGCTGATACATTTCAAGAATGAACGGCCGGCTGCACTTGTGAGCGGTGACAGATCTCTGTGAAATATAATCCTGATTAAAAATGCATGTGTGAAACCTCGTCGAAGAAAGGCCTCTGTCCACCGGCATTTTTTTTTTCAAGCTCCTGCTTGTGAGTGGGAAGACTAATGTAGCCAGGCCGGTGCTGTTCACTCCATCGGTTGCTGGCTGTTTCATTCATCTGAAATGATCCCTTTCTATCGCTATGAGTTAAGAGCCGCATAGTTTGGTTTAAGTCATAGATACAAATGAATCGTTAAAATTCATACACTTAAACTGTACACACATGCACGCTCATGCACACACACAAATACACACACGATCTTTTTTTTATAAATATGTCTAGACCACTCCTAAGCACAAACGACAGAAATTTGTGATTTGGATAGGCATCAATGCGTATGACATTTAGGTCTTTTACACCGCTAAATCACGTGAGATTTAAAAAAAAAAAAGGCATACATTCAACCACTCCACAAAGATTAGCAGCTCCGTTGCTGGAAGTCTTTCAATTCACAGTGCCAAATCTGTAATCAGTTATTGTACAAGGATATAGAGAGTGTATATCTACCAATTCCATTCATTTGGGGCCAGGTTTGAAAGGAACAAGTTCAGAAGGCCTTCAAAATAGAAAAGAGGTAAATCTGTCCTGTTATAAACAAAAAGCAGCCTATTGCACCATGGTGGTCATGTGTTCCAATTACAACTGTCTGAGATAGCCATTGTCAGCTCAAGGCCCAGAACACCTAATCATGATCATGACTTTTATTAAGACCTAAGAGATGGCTTTAAAAAAAAAAAAAAAAAAAAACAAACAAACAAAAAAATCTTGCCGCCTCTCTTTAAAACCTAAGGACATAAAGAAGTGGGAAAAATTACTATAACATTCCAGTGGAGAGACAATATTATTATTTGCATGTAATTTACACACGTATCTCTAGATAGTTGTATAGTTTTGACATGCACACACAAGTGCACATAAGCATATATTTAAGAAATAAATATGTAGGGAATGATTAACTCCACTCTTTCTAAGAGTTCCATGCCGTTATAATAACTTAAGTTTGCTAGGTGCTCTTAAATATTTGTTTTCAATGACTATATTTTTACAAAAACTTATTAGCACTTCCTTTACTAGATATCTCTCTTCCCTTTTCCCACCCTCCACTCTCCAAGCCATCACCATTACATTTAATGGCTACTTTAAAATATGGTGTTTAGCTTGGTATCATTTAAAAAAGAAATATGACAACCTTTAGTTTTCTGAAGAATTCCTTACTAAGAACATTTTAATGTTATTTTCTCTAAACAAAAATGAGACTTTCTAGCTGGGCACATTGTGAGCATGTGTAGTCCTGGTGGCCTCTGCTCTGTCCCCTGTTTCTCCTCCTCTTCTTTCGCACCTCAGTCTAGGATACTGCTCCTATCTGTGTATGTGCGAAGCTTTGCAGGAAGGAATTACAATTATCCCAAAGGGCAGTCTGTGGGACATATTAGAACACTGTTGTTTTTTTCTTAATCATGACAATATTCAAGATTTTAATAATTGTGATTTTATGATGTGAAGTAAGAGGAATGCATTTTTAAGGCTTTGCAACTATTATGAAAACATATTGTAAACTTTAAGCTCCTTTTTTTTCTGGTTTATTAAGTGAAAATGCAGAGAATGCTGACAGCGCACCACACCATGTTTTTAATTGGGATGCAAAGAGGATCATAGCTGGAGGGGATAGATAACATTGCTCGCCCTAATGTAAATCTGAGATTTAAATTTATTTTGTCTTACGTTTTACGAATTTTCCCTATTTTAAGTAACTTGTCTGCATTTTAAAATAACACCTACTCTTGCTTGTAGTAGGTTCAGTACTATACAGTGATTTCTTTAAAATGCATGCCTAAAGTGAAATATTTATTACTTATTGTGTTTTCCCTAACAGCATGATTGTTTCTGGGGATGATGGCATATGTAGTTTAATCACAATCTATTGAACATGAAAGAGTTGATGGAATTCTACACCAAAGTACGACGCAGGTACAAGCCAATGAATAAAAATTGTCGTCACTGAGATCAACACCAACAACAGAAGTTTCTAAAACCTTTAAGACCCTGAATATTTCTCCTAATCTCCTGGTGTCTTTTAACAGGGGAAACTTTTTTATTATTATTATAAAATTGTCAATAGCCTTTCTTTGGATTTCTTGGGCGTCCTACTTAGAGAGAGCGTCTGTCTTGTGTTTTCACAACACACACAGTGTTCTCGTGCATTATTTTCTGGAACATATGCACACACATAGAAATATACACAGCAAAGTTGATCAAAGGGAAACTGATGATAACTTTCCTATAAAATGTGGTCCTCCATGTCCCAGGCTGACTCCACCTAAGGAAAATGTGTGGTTCTTCATTGTTGACATCATCTTATTAAGGGATGTGTGGATATGAGGGACAGAAGTCTAATATAGGCTCAACATTCTGTATATTTTACTCTGTTTGCAATTAATTCTCTTGCTATATTACATCGATGGTAATATATGTTTTCATACAAATTCTAAGGAGAGCACTGCTTCTAATTTATTTCCCATCTTGCAGTTAAATTAAGCAGGGGTTTAATTCCAGTGATCTCCTTTCTTAGTAACAAATACACACAGTGAGTGTTCTGAGATTTATGCGTGAACCAGAATTCAGAAATAGAGTTTTATTACTCCCTTTCATTTAAAATTAATTACCAATTCTTAACTTAAAAATTCACAATGAGACTTAGTGGTCTCAGATTGCTATTTAGTTCATTCTTGTTTTTTTAAAAAATTTAAGTTACTGATGCTAACACCAATATTTCAAATAGTCTTTCTAGAATAAAATAGTTCTCTAATATTTTACTTTGTGTGTGTAAATGTGAAAATTCAAGTTTCTTTTTGATGTAGGAAAATCAAAAAGTTATTTTATAAGCTATATTGGATATTAATTATGACCATTATAATTTTATGAACATCACAATCCAGTAGCTCTTAATTACAGTTTCAAAATAAAAATTTAGCTAAAAATTCATTGAATAGCTTCACTGACAAGAACTGTTATAGAATGTTTTTGACTATCAGATATTTTAAATCCCAATTTTCTTCTCCTTGGAAAAAGATTATCTATAGGGCTATGAGGGAGGGAAGGGGTCTGTAAAAACAGAACTGTCAAACAATTTTAAAAAATCTGAAAAAAATCAAGCAAATATGTTTATTTGAAGTCATAGGTTCAAGTCAAGTCTAGATCAACAAACAACAAACTTCAAAATTGTAATGGAGAGATTAGAAGAGGCAAGGAAGCAGAGAAACCTCCAGGAGCTGGAAAGGTTTAGTTTCAGTATTAATAATCACATACATGCTTCATTTTTTAAGCGTAATTTAAAATAAAGCCCAACAATAATAACTCAGTGATTATTTTTATTATCTTTTGGACACTCTTTTGGCCCTGTACCTGAGCAGAGAATACACAGTCCTGCCAAACTTCAACTTTTCTACAATCCGGGAAACTATGTTTCTGAGGAAAGAGTTGGCAGTTTCCTTTTCAAGTCCCCAGTCAGTGGTATTTTGCTTATTATACCTTACAATTATCATTTATGCCTTCATAAAGCAGCATGCAAAAGACTGAAGAAACTATTCATATATGAATGCAAATGCTGACCCTTGTTTCTGACCAACCTCACTGCTGTACCTTCCATGCAAAGCAGCTGTGGGCCTTGAAAGGCATTTAGTGGCTGTTGTTAAAACAACAAATTTCGAGTCCCGAGAAATACGTTTCTTAGCATTACCACACAGGTATAGCAAATGGTAACAGGCTCGCTGGCCTGCAGCCCTCAGTTAAATCATCAGTTTGTTAACTGCTGTTTGCAAGGTAAACCCTCCCCCTGGAATGAACTTCTTTAAAGCAAAATGAAATAAAATAAAGGTGAGTAAAAGTAAATAGATTTTCCTATTGAAAGTTATTACTGCAGGAATGAAGAAGATGGGTATTGATCGACACCTTGCTTTGCCATTACTGTCAGGCCCACGTAGGTGGCTAAGACACTTTATTCTAAGCAAACAGCCATTTTCTCTTCTGACATGGGATTCCAGTGAGAATTGAAAAAAGTAAAAGGTTTGTAAAAACATTTTTCTGTCCTTCTTACAGGGACAATTTATGTTGAAGTAATATTTTCTGAGATACTCACACCTGTTATTGATTTATTTCTTCTTTCTTGTGAGCAATCTCCTATTTTATAACGCAGTCACCCTAGTATACTGCTCTGAGGCAGTCATTTAGAAATAATTTTCATTGCCATAATGTCCCAAGGGGATCCAAATATTGAAAGCACATGAATAAAATAGTAAGTCCGGGTATACCTCCGCAAGCTTTCCTTGGAACATGGCGATAGGTATGATATTTGTTTTTAGCACTAATAAAATCACCTCGTGATGAGCTATTGTCATAACACTGAGAGTGGAATTCTAAACACAGGAAGCCCCCAGAGTTCGTGGTCAAACAACCCGCCAGAGTGACCTTGCAAACCCATGGACCGGAAAACAAAAGAGTATGCATCATGCAAATTTCAAAAACATGGGTTTATTATTGTCAAAGAAAGGTCATCACTGCTAATAAAAAATGGAAGCTTTTTCTTAAATCAATGCGCACCTTTGAAATGTCCACTGTTCATTTGGTCACCAGCACATGTATAAGCATCCACACTCTGATGTGTCCTCCTATGCAGTACACAGTTATCTTCCCCTTTAAGAAAATCAATGTAGCTATGATTTGTCTATAGTTCATTCACTGTTTATAGGTAAGGACTAATGTTTGACCTTACCTCGCCTTCTTGACTTCAAACAATTGCTTTAGAATAATTTTTTCTGGTTTACTTTTTATCACATTCTCTGACATTTTAGAGAATAATATTTGACAGCTATGAACATCTGCAAAAGTTATTGTTATCATAACTTGAGCTCAATGGCACTGATGGCCTGCAGCTCATATTGCACTGCAGAGAAAGGATACATTCAACATAAAATTTGCTTGATTGTTTTTCAGTAGAAAAAAATTGCTTAGTTTGTTTTTAGCAAAGGCACCCGGTTTTAAAATAACAACTAAAAACAGACTCCTGGAGGTGGAAAACCATGTGCATTTTACACAAAGGGTAGCCTCAAAATAGCCATTTTTCATTTTGGAATTTTGTGCATTAATGCTAATCTTCTTTTCCCAAATATGTATATATTTTTCTTAACTGATTAAATAAAAAATTTTAGGATACATTGTTATAGGTCAGCCTTATGCATATGAGATTTGTAAGCGATTTCTGATCAAAGTATCTCATTTTAGTAGCCTGATTTCTTATTCAGCGTGCACCCAGGGAAACCAGCATATCTCATTCTCCTTGAGAAAAGCAATAAAGAGAGAAAACGCAGTTAGTCATTTAGGTGCACATAACAATAGAAATCGCAAAGATTAAGGGGGATCATTTTGGGGAGCCCCACTATTTTGCAACCAAAAGCACTTAAATAATTACCTTTTAAACAACTTTTATTGACTATGCAGAAGGATAAAAGGTAATCTTACTTGTTTTAAATGGCAGAAAGCAACCAAATGCCATTAACAGAGTGTTACATTTCTTATTTCACTAAGATTGTTGAAGCTTACCAGAAAGAGATAAAAAATGTATAAATTCAGGAACACTGGCTAGTAATATCCCAAACCATTGTCAGTGGACTCCTACTTTCTCCTGCCAAAATATGTGGAAGCATGCATGGATTGTACTAGATTAGTGAGAGGGGCTTGTTTCCGTGGCATTAGCCAGGTATCTTAGCAACAAGAGCATACCAGATTCTAGCAGTGCTCTGTGGTGGTGCATGTAATATCCTGGACATAATCTGTCTTTTAATTTTCTTTGGATTGTAGTGATATTACAGATACATGTGTTCAGTTATAGATCTTTATTTAATAAGAAGAATGCCTTAACTGAAGATTTGTACTATGCCAGGAGTGGGCAACTCACAATAATGTTGCTGGCGTTTTAGCCCAGGTACTGCCTTGTCTCACATTGCAGATTGACAGGAAAACTTACTCCCTTCATTAAGATGTGCCTCATAGTTCATATCTTTATGCTGTGGAGATGGGGATGCTGCTGGAATTCATAATACCAAGAACGTTATTTAATGTCAGATAGAATGCAAATTGCTCGTACAATTGAAATGTCATCTAAAACATGCCACCGTATGCAACACCACTTTATTATAAGTCACTGAGAGCAATATCTTAAATTTGGAATTGCACTAATCCTTCATCTGCTTTGTTTACCTTTCATCTATAATAGAGATGTCGAATTTCCTCCAAACTGGATTTGCATGTTTTAACTGTTTGCTCACACAGCTGAAGATGTGTGGGAGGACCATATAGGGGTACTGCCTTTGATTTTCTTGTCTTTTTGTTGTTTGTTTAATGCAAATTAACAGCAAAAGATAGCTTCCAAATATGAGACAAAATGCCATGTCAACTCTTTTGGGGAAATAAGCTAAAGCTTATGGAAGAACATTTGATTATTTAAAGGGCACACTATAATACAAATAGGATGTCAGTTTATTGGTAATTGATTTTCTTGGTAATTTAGTTGCATGGGGTATTTTTCTCAAATTTAATTGAAACAATAAGGGTTTTATAAGATTCATTATGCTATAGTGAAATTACATATAAAGCTTTTAACACTTTTGCCCTGCTTGCTTGGAGAAACTGTCTGGAACAATTGCTTTTCAAAACAAAGCTACCCTGACATTAAAAAACAAAAAACAAAAAAAAACTTGTTTGTACACTAGATTTTTCTTAATCTTCTTAAACTTGGTTTCTAAATATTCATCTATGATGATAGCTTATCCCTTATAGAACAGTTTTTAATACTGAGGCAGGCCCAGGACACCATATATATAATCACTCTATAGGATTTCCATAAAGAATTCATTATGGAGGGGGAGTTGTGCAAAGAACAACTCCCTTGAACTTTACTGTTTTCATCTGTCCACTCCACTAGATGTTCCCACCTCCATGAATCAACCTCCAAAAAACATCTCGACTCTCAAGTAACACTAAGTACTTTTAGATAGGTTGCAAGGAGATGTTTTGTTTTGTTTAAATTTACAAGGTATATTTATTGCTAATAGAATACTCAAAACCTCAATATCAACTAGTAGACTTAAGAACTCTACCAAAATAGATCTTTTTTTTTTTTTTTTGGTGAACGAATTGATACTTTAGTTTGTGATTGAGTTTCTCTATGTAGCCCTTGATGTCCTAAATTTCTCTCTGTAGACCAAATTAGCTTCAAACTCATGGATCCTCCTGAGTTCTGGGATTAAAGGTTTGCACCTTCATACCCAGATGATGCAAAACTTTTGGCAGAACACAAAATCTCCAAATTTCAATTCTTTTTAGTGTGCTATATATCTTTCTATTATTCAATATAATATTTTTAAATTTGTATCTGTGAAGGTGTGGATAAATCTTAAAGAAATGGCCTAACATAGTAACTTTAACACAATAATTATTTTAATTCTAGAACACTCATTATGGTTTATAAATTTTTACAGAACTCCCTAGGATAGTTTTTGAAACGGATGTGTGAAGCCTTCACATCTTAGAATTACTTGGTGTATTTATAAAAATTTGAAATTCTAGTTCTTTTCCCCAGATTCACTGCAGAAGATTCTCTACAGGTCTCAAAGGAAATCTTTTTCTTCTGATGCATGAGCATTCAGAAACTACAAACACAAAGCAGCAAACAGCAGCTAACACATAGCTTCATTTTCATAATAAGGGTTAGCTTTAGTAATGTTTCATATTATAGAATACAGAAACCCACATTATATTCACATAGTAACCCTTGCATTTGCTATATATGCATTTATGTATATATATATTCTATGGCTTTTCTAACAATAACTCGAAACATTGAACTTAGGAACATTTATTAAAGAAAGCCAAAATAATATATGTGTCATGGGGGACCATTTTACCTAGGTCTTTTCAGGGATAATATTAAATGGAAGTTTCACAATAACTTTAAAAATATTTATTTATTATTTTTATTTATGTATATATGTGCCACATGCATGCAGTTGCCCACAGAGGTCCAAGAGCATGGCTTCCCCTGGAGCTGGAGTTACACATGGTTGGAAAGTACCCGATACAGTTGCTGGGAACCAAACCAAGGTCCCAAGCAAGAATAGTGAGTGCCCTTAGCCTTCAAGCTATCTTTTCACTTCTAACAGTCTATTTTAAAATCACATGACAGGAGTTGGCAAGATGGCAGTGGTTAAGAGAACTTTTTGTTCTTGCAAGGAATCCTGGTTCCATTCCAAGCACCAACAGCAGACAACTCACTACTGTATGTAATTCTAGTTCCAGGAAAACCAGCATCCTCTTCTGGTCTCTGGCAGTACCAGGCATGCATGTAGCACACATATATATGCAGACAAAACAGTCGTAAAGTGATGATAAAATAAACACATCTTAAAAAACATATGACAAATGGAGTATTTTGATAGATGGTAATTATACTTCTCCCAAGTCCCCATGCTCCCAATTTACTCAGGAGGTCTTCTCTTTTTCTACTTCCCATGTAGATTAGATCTATGTATATCTCTCTTAAGGTCCTCATTGTTGTCTAGGTTCATTTATTTTTTATTACCTTCTAACACACATTGGTTTTGAAGTTCAAGTTACATTTTTTTTTGCTGCGTTTTGCACAATAGAAATGAAGATTGGTGACCAGAATTGCATATACCAGAACTATGTGTGAAAGAGTGTCCCTAGGTTTTATACATACTATACGTAGAAATTAATTTAGTCGGTCATGAGGTGTGATAATCTCATGGTTCTAACGTGACAACAGAGGTGCTTAAGAGATGGTGAGACACATAAAGACAAAGTCAGTCAGAGAGGACTATGGGGAGTATGAGCAGGGACTTCTTTGGCGTAGGATACAAAACTGATGTGCACTTGAACCAGCAGCAAAATGAGTTTTAATTGCTACACAAAGTTCCAGAGTAGGAACCCAAGAGCTGGTCTCAGGTTCAGAGGTGCAGGAAAAATTACTCTGTGACACCCCTTTGAACACGTGATTTCCTACACTGTAATCAAAGTAGAAAAGGTTTCTAACATGTACTTTATTGGTAGGCATTCGTTTGTTCATTTAGAACCTTTCCCTTTCTACACATGGCAGTTGCATCTCTAACTTCTCATGCCATGGTCTGCCAGTCTCTCAAATGCAGTTTTGCTAAAAATCAAAATTGTTTCCTTGAACACAAAGATCATGCTGCTAGTTCTCAGTTTCTGTGGGTGACACCATCATTTCCCTTGTTATTTTGTGTGCAAAGATTTAGTGGCCTTTATTGGATAGAGGTCATTTTCTCTGATTTCTAGGCAGTTCTGTGTATATGCCACTGGAAAGTAGGTTTATATTTCAAAATAGGCCATGGATGGGTTGTAAAAAACCATTTTGCTTAAGACAATATACCAGATTAGTCAACATCCAGTAAAATTTCCCAGCCTACTTCTCACCTAATTAAATGAAAAGATGTGAAAGTTAAGAAAGATACTTGGTTTTATCAATAAAACTAGCAGAAAGTAAAAGCAAAAAAATAGAATTTTTATGTGAAACTATCGAGACCCTTTGTCTTCTTTGAAGAAGAAAGACATGCAAATTTCATTTGAATTGCTTACTTACACAATACGGACTATAGATCTTTACATTTTTGTACAACACAGTGAGTTGAGCTTATGATTTTGGAAGGAAAGCAGGCTCATCCTTTTACTGTTTCTTTCTGTCTGATGTTTCTCCTAGCCAGAGTTTATTCCAAAGATTACCATGAGCCTCTGTTCAGAGTGCAACTTGAGATACAGACTCTTAGCATCCTGGGGCTGAGCCCACAGAAAGTGGCAACAGCCTAATTAAAAAAAAATCTTGAGATCATAATGACATAATTTCCCCCCCCTCTTTTCCTCCCTCTAGGCCCACCGTATACTCCTCTTTGCTGTCTTCCAAATTCATAGTATCTTTTTCCATTGTTATATGCCTCTCTCTCCAACTCTCTGTCTCGGTCTCTTTTCACTCTACATCTCCAATCATGGGTGAAGAAATAATTAAAAGTAACCAAGTAACTTATGTTTTCTCTCATATATGGAATCTAGATTTGAAAAGAAAAACAAAAGACCTGAAAGTAGAAAGGGGAATATCGAGTGGGAGCAGAGAAGTGTTGCAGGAGAAAGCTGGCAATAAGGGGCTGTGGGGAATAAAGACCATCGAAGCACACTGTCTGCATGAAAATACACAGGAAACACATTCTTTTATACAGTTACTGTATGCTAACTAAATAGGATGACTAGAATTTATATGTACATCTGGGTCCACACCGCAGTGGTTTTGTCTTGAAAAATTGGATTTACCGTTCTGTTTTCTTAAAGAAATGGGTTGGCAGCCCACAAATCACAATCCCAGAGAACCTAGACAACAATGAGGACCCTAAGAGAGACATACACAGATCTAATCTACATGGGTAGTAGAAAAAGACAAGATCTCCTGAGTAAATTGGGAGCATGGGGACCTTGGGAGAGGGTTGAAGAGGAGGGAAGTGTCAGGGAGGGGAGCAGAGAAAAAAAGAAATGGGTTGGTGCTAGAGGCACTGTCAAGCATGGGTAGAGTCTGGCACAGAGGGCTTTCTTTCTATGGCAGTGTCACATATTTTTGTTATTCTCCAATAAGGATAGGACAAGAAAGCTGATGTAATGGAGAGGGTGCCAGTAAACAAGAGCCACCCGATGGGAAGTGTTTGTATGAATTTGGATAATGTTGCCGTAATTATTCCTACCTACTGTGCATGCTATGTTCCCACAAGCTAGCAGGGCAGATCATGGGGATCTGTGACACAGCATGACAAAAGGAACACATGTCACTTCAGAGGTAGCCGGTGCTGGAGAGGGCTCCTTTCATGCGTATTTCATATTCTGCAGAGTGGTGTGGTCCTTTCTAGCTTATAATCCTCTTTGTACATAACGGGAGAAGGAAATAAAAATAAAATTAGCGACAATCACATGCTTGAGAATCCACTGCGGTCCTATTACTGTACAACTGTGATCATCTCCACTGCTGAAAATTACTGGTGGATGCTGAGTGCCTCCTATGAGCCATGGACCTTGCCAAGTATTGACTTGACTTAGTTCTTTCAATTCTGGTCACAACCCCTAGAGGGAGGGATTTATCTCATCTTAAAGATGAGAAAATGGATTTGGCAACAAGGATAAATAGCTTTAATAATATAGCCCATAAAAGTGATAATGAAACTATTGTC
Organism: Ondatra zibethicus; assembly: GCA_004026605.1. Classification (NCBI taxonomy): domain Eukaryota; kingdom Metazoa; phylum Chordata; class Mammalia; order Rodentia; family Cricetidae; genus Ondatra; species Ondatra zibethicus. The sequence goes on from PVIU01006487.1 coordinate 54,678, forward strand.
CACCAATATGTGTAAGAGATTAATTCTTTATCTATAAAAATGATGTTAATTACAGTAGCCACCAATTTAAGTTGGAAAAGGCTTAATTTTAAGTATATATTGTGCTGTTAGCAGTATAAGTCTCCCTGTTACTAAAACCTGAGTAAGCTCAAGTTCCTTCTAAAAATGGCATGCATGGTATTTGCATGTAACCTATTCTAAGGAGTCTTTTATAATGCCCACCACAATATAATACCTAATACCATGTAATCATCATCTAAAGGATTGCCACAGTGTGTATTTTAAGGGGATAAATGAGAAGGAAAGTTTGTACATGTTAAATACAGATGCAATCAATGTAGGATTAACTACCTCGTAGGGAAAGGGTGGGGTGAGAAATGTCCAAATAACGAGTGCTACAGAAAAATGCTTGGAGGCTACAGCAGGTGCACACATACCTATATGCAAATGGATTATTTATTGCCATGTGGCAAATTCAAGAAATACGCTAAAAGTATGTAAGCCCATAGCATCCTAATGAAGTGGATATTATAATTGCTCTCATTTTCATAGGGAACTGAAAAGAGGCCCTGAAAGATTAAGTTCATTCTCCAAGTCACAAATCTACCACTGATGGAACCAAGTTTCAAGATTAGACACGCATATTTCAGAATATGTGATCTTTACCACTCACTCAACCTGCCCAAAACGTGAGTCAAGACTTCAGTGTCTGCCTCCTATGCCAAGTCACCATCATCAGTTTACTCACATGCCACTCTTTCGGACAGCAAAAATTTGTAACTAAACTGGAGAAAATAAGAACAGAAATATTGATACAAACAAGTATTTTGGGATGTCTGTCCCTTTGTTATTTTTACCTTTTGGTGAACTGCATTTGAATGTCTGTGTAGATTAGGAAATAAAGTAGACTACAGGAAATTACATTATTGGTATTTTTGTGCTTAACCAACAGTGATCCCAAAGAAATCAGTTCTCTGAAAACATACAGAATTGAGTAAATTAGTGTGCTTTACTAAGTAGTGGTCAATAATGAATATTCTGGTAAGCTTGTAAATTATTGCAATCTGTGCAGAACCACAGAGTTCCTATATGGCAATCTTTATTTTAATGTGAAATTGCTTTTTTCATTTGTAATTGCGGGTCTACTTTGTGGTTTTGAACATTTACTAATGATGTAAAACAATAGCTCAAGACTAGAAGGTTCCTTTTAATCTTACTATATTTATTATTATTAAATGGTAAAAGTATGCCATCACTTTTATGATGCCTTCTTAAACTTGAATAAGCTTAGACCACTTATTAGAAAATTCTGGGTAATTAAAAAAACAAGATTGACATTAAAAAGGATGCCTGTAATGATAGTTCTTTTGTGGCTTTATGTAGCAGTCTGAAGTGAATCGAGTAATAATTACGGTCACATCTTAATCACTTGCCTTTTCTGTTTATTAACCTTGGGAAGAAACATATTGTTAGAGTCATCTTTAATTCATATGAAAAATTAATCTCTTTCCATTCCATCTGAGACCTCAAAATATGGATGGAGAATGTAAGTTCAGATCATGGACTGTGTTCTGGAGGCATTTCTACATGGAAAATTGGGCACTCCTATGTAAAGTTCACTACCTTCTTCACACACCAGCATTCAGGGCCTCCTGGAAACCTTCTCTAGAAGAAACTTAGACATGCCACCTGAGACAGCTGATCCCAGAACCTGCTACAACCAGCCAGTGGTGAAGCTGACTAGACTAGCCCATTTGAAAAGAAAATAACAGAAAATAAGATACTCACCAGCTAGCCTGAATTTCTCATCCCTGGAGAGTATTCTGTGGAAAGTTGGAAAAGATTATTTAAAATAGTTTTCACATGTTAATCAGAACAAAGACTATTGTCCTCTGAACAGGACGGTTATAAACAAGAATTAGTTTTGAAAAAAAAAACAACAACAACAAAACTAAAAGTCCAAAAGAGCAGTGGCATATGATCAGCTTTACAAACCCTACTTAGCCAGAGCTATGCCCTCAAATACAGCCTTCATAAATGCTATCAGGTTTAGGTTCTACCACCTGTATCTGAGAGACAAAGGAATTTTGTTTTTTTTTAAATATTTTTTACTGGTTTTATTAAACTATACATTTTTCTCTGCCTCTCCGTTCCTCTCTCTTCCCCTTAAACCCTCTCCCATGGTCCCCATGCCCCTAATTTACTCAGGAGATCTTTCATTTTTCTATTCCCCATGTAGATTAGATTCATCTATCACGTAGGGTTCTCATTGTTGTCTAGGTTCTCTAGGATTGTGAGTTGCAGGCTGGGTTTTCTTTGCTGTATGTCTAAAAGCCACTTATGAGTGAGTACATATGATATTTGTTTTTCTAGGTCTGGGTTACTTCACTCAATATGATGTGTACTAGATCAATCCATTTGTCTGCAAATTTCAAGATCTCATTATTTTTTCCTGTTGTGTAGTACTCCATTGTGTAAAAGAAAGGAACTTGAAAGATTTCTTCCCTTATTTTTGAGGTGCCTCTGAATCACAAAGTACTCAAAGAGTCCAAAGCCAATGAGTTGGACTCTTTATCCCATGTCCACACTTCTCCTTTTCACTTCCCCAGTGTGAAGAAGCAGTTCACCAGTGCTATTAGCAAAGGGTCAGTGACATTAGCAGAGCTGACACAGGAAATGTGCCCAAATCAAAATTGTGTCAGGTTCAACTTTTTATTAGATTGGGAACTTTACTTGGACTAGTTCAATTCGCATAATTCTTACCTGACAGATTGCTTAAATTTGACAGCAGGCTGAGGGTTAGACCTAGACCAACATTATTTCGAATTTTAACTATGTTGCAAGTTGACAGTTTGTATGTATAAGTATTTAGCATGTGTTTGTGGTGTATGTTCACATGCACATGTGCAGCTGTGTCTGTGGGTGTTCATGTCTCCTTTGTTTTCCCCCAACCTCACTTTTGAGGCAGGGTCTCCCACTAACCTAGAACACATCAATTTATGTCTTTGTCTTTGTGTCCCCAGCACATGGGATACAGTTGGGTATCACATCCAACTTTTATGGGAGTCTTGAGATGTAAGCCCAGATCCTCATGCATGTATAGCAGGCAACTAATGACGGACATTTCTTCAGCCCCAATCTCAGTGCGTTGCTGCCTTGCCCCTTCCTCTTTCTCCTAGCCTATACTTTGTTTTCTCTTTTATTTCTTTACATCTTTCTTTTATTTTGTCTTCCCTCCCTTTCCTTCCTTCCTTGCTTTCTTTTCTCTTCTTTTCTTCCTTCACTCTCCTTTTTCCTTTTCCTTTTTCTCTCTTCCTTCTCCCCTCCCCCACTTTTCCTTCTTTCTTTCATTTCTAGTTCCTCCCTCCCTCTTTCCCCTTCCTTCTTTCCTTCCTTCCTTCCTTCCTTCCCTTCCTTTATTCGACCATTTCCAGTACCCAGAAGACTGAACCACCTTTCTCTCCAGCCTCCCTTTATTCACTGCCACTTTCTTAGCTTCAGTTCTATGCTGTGACCTTGTAATAACCTCCTTGCTGACTACCTCAGATCATATGCTCATCTCTCCAGGAATATGTAGGCTGAACAAAACTCCAAGGCTATTAAATCAAACTCTTTGCCCATTATTCAGCTGCCCAAGCAGCTGACTAGAGTGGAAGAAAGACATGAAATCAGGTGGCCAAAGGTCATCGGCACTAATCTCTAGTGGCCTCTGAGTGTTTTGCTGGGACCCTCCTGTGTTCCAAGGAGCTCTGTTATTCTACACTGTAGAATCTATAGGACCATCTCACACCTTCTCCATTCTTCCTCCTCCTTTCTCATCTCACTGGAAAAAAAAATCAAAATGCTTAAAAGGCAAATCCCATGTCCTGATGAAGCAGATCTATCAGCCTCTGAGGGTTCTGCCTTCTCTCCAGGTCCAGAGCACTGATGCTCTTTGCTCTGCCTGAGGTATCACTGTATACCACTTACCACTTCAAACTGCAGGGACAGTGTTTCTGTAGTTGTTTTCTCTCCTGCACTAATTTATCCCCATCTACAGACAACATATGCTATAATGTCACACATCATAAAAGAAAGTTTTCATTGCTCTTGACTCCACTTCATTTTGGATTCAGCCCTCCAATTGCACAATGGCACCTGTTGTGCCATCAGAGTTCCACGATGCAAAGTTCATCAGTCATTGCTAAGTTCTTATATCACTTACAGACAAGCAGGTTTCGATGCCCATGATGACTAGAAGCCTGGAAGCCCACCGTCTCCAGGGACCTTCTCCCACTCCAGTAGACCTTTCTTCTCAGCTCATCCCTCACCCTCTCCACATCATCATACAGAAATGCTCCTAGACCAAGGGTGTTCCCTACGCACACTAAGTTTTGGCAAATTCTCTGGAACCTTAGCTGTGACTGGCATTGATACATTATTGCCAAAATCATTGTCCTCAAATTTCAACTGCCCACTCACTACTTTAGGCTGGATGTGTGGTACAAACAAGAAGCTGAACACACTAAAATCCACACTGAACGCCTTGCTATATATTTTGCTCTCAATTTTGTCTAGAATCTGACCCCTTTCCCTAGTTCCACTTCTAGTACTTCAGCTAAATGGTGTCATTTCACTTTCAATTTCACTTTCACTTTCAATTATTTGAAAGCAAATTGTTATAAAGCAAAGAAAATCATTCCACAAATCACAATCCCAGAGAACCTAGACAACAATGAGGACCCTAAGAGAGACATACATAGATCTAATCTACATGGGAAGTAGAAAAAGACAATATCTCCTGAGTAAATTGTGAGCATGGGGACCTTGGGGGAGGGTTGAACGGGAGGGGAGCAGAGAAAGATTTAGAGCTCAATAAAAATGAATAATAAAAAAAAGAAAGCAAACTGCTACCTTTTTCTTTCCATCATTGTTTTTTCCAGCCTACTCACTGCTGGACCTAGAAATACCCTATTCTAATGAAAGTCTTAGGCTTTCTTTTTGCTTAAATCTTTGTTCCATATTTCTCTATTTAATGTTTGTTTCCTTTCATTTTCAACATTTTTGTATTTTTCTATAATTCTAGATATTTCTCAAATTCATTTCTTATTTCCACTGAAAAAATTTCATGCCTACAGTGTAAATAATTCATTTTAATAGCATCCTATTCTTGTTTGGGAATTATTATTTTTTAAAAATATTTATTTATTTATTATGTATACAATATTCTGTCTACATGTATGCCTGCAGCCAGAAGAGGGCACCAGACTTCATTACAGATAGTTGTGAGCCACCATGTGGTTGCTGGGAATTGAACTCAGGACCTTTGGAAGAGCAAGCAATGCTCTTAACTGCTGAGCCATCTCTCCAGCCCCCTTGTTTGGGAATTAAAATCTTTTCTTGAACCTCCGTGAAGGTATTAATTATCATTCCTTAAAACATTTCTTTTTTTAATTTTCTGCTCACTTCATCTAGATATTTATATTTTATGATTATTTTCAATATTTTCCTGAAAATTTTGGGTTATCTGTTTATATTTAAGAAAAAAGTATTGTCTTGAGTCCATTTTCTGTGCCATTGTCAAATAGATCTATACCTCCTGAACCACAGAGTTGGAGCCTAGAGCACAGACTTTATGGACCCATGTGTTCAAATTGAACTTGAGTGAAATTAAATTACCTTTCATATCTCAGGTCCCCAAAAGAATGAAAAAAGAGAAATTTGGAAGTTTGACCTTGCTTCAGTGGGTACATGGGCAACACAAAATGGATCTGGTGTATTTTTCTTTGGTGGGGGGCATAAGAATGGGAGGGTAGACCTGAGATTAATGGAAAGTCGGTGTGATTGGTCTGCATTCTATGAAAATCTCAAATAATTAATAAAAAATGTTATATTGGGAAAAAATAAAGTACAATTTCCAATTGAAACCAAGTTCATGCAAGCACTACAAAGAATTCTTAATGGAGTTTACCTGAATGAGGTATATGTTGAATGTTCAGTTTCTGTCATCCAGAAACACAGTCTGGTGAGCTGTCTCACTTTCACATCCCTCTTTTCATCCTTCTCTCTGTTCTCAACATCATTATTGTCCCTAATGGTGCATCCCGAGCTCAAACTTTCTCATGGAGAAAGTTACCACCATCCATTTACTTTCAGACACTCATCAATAGTCTTTCATCTGTTTGTGACCCTATTCCTTTTTGTCTGACTAGGAGATTTGTATTTGCATTCTTTTATTGTTTAACAGCGCAGAATGCTTGGCTATACTTGCAATTTGATGAGACAGCTCTGGTTGCCTGCTAGTCTGTTGTGAGGTTGGTGTTATAGGAAATGAGAATGAATTTTTCTTTGTGAGTTTTCAACTTGCGGGAGCAAGATATGATTCACTTGGATTTCCCTCTACAGAAAGGCTCCTCTTTCACTTGTATCAAGGCGCTGTTGCTTGTTGTCTACTTAAAGTTGCTTTTCATGGTGGAGATGATATTTCTATATTCAGCAATGAAACATTACGAAGATAAATCAACAGAACTGGATTCTGTTTAACAGTGTTGGGGAAAGCAGCTATTTTCTGCTGTGGGATAATCCTTCTGTACTTTAAAGAGATGTTGCTCTCATTGTTAATAAAAAGCTGATTGGCCAATGGCTGGGCAGGATTTTCAGGCACAGAAAATATTGGGGAGAAGAAGAATGGAATTGAAGGAGACGCCATGAGTGCAGAGCAAGCAGCACGGGAAGTACATAGATGAGGTAAATAGCGTTGAGGCAGCAGAGAGATGAATAGAAATGGGTTAAAGTTGTAAGAGCTAGCAAAAAACAAGCCTAAGCTATTGGCTGAGCATTTATCGTTAATATTAAATTTCTATGTCGTTATTTGGGGAGTGACTGGTGGGACAGAGTTGATGGAAAATGACAAAATGTGTTTTGCAAATCCAAAGTTTGTTTTGCTTAGATGATTTCATGGTGATTGCTCATTTGGTAGCATTTCATTACTTGAACATCCTCCTTTCTATTTGTTGCATGTGTGTCATTCAGAATCACTCTTCCCCCTACTCCAAACAGAGGATGACTAGGAAGTTCTTAAACCACAGTGGTTTCTGCTGGGCATGGCTTTCAAACTGTTTGTACTTGTCAACCATGGTGGTACAAGAAGTTGAAAAGAAGAGTGATTTTTCCCCCTAGTAAAATAGAACAAATATATAGTATCTGCAATAAGCATTGCAATTCAGTGAGTGTTTCATTGAAAGCTTTCTGCAGAATTAAAGGATGTTTTTTCATTTTAATATATTTTCCCACTTTGTGACCTAAAAATACTATTACCACATTTTAATATTTTCATTGGAAAAGTTATATTTAATTAGTTTGTTACCTAATTGAATTTGCAGCATGTGGAACCACAGTTTGCCTTTCTATCCTAAAGTGTAATAGTCACCATATTTTTGGCTCCTAACAACATAGACAAAACCAATGTTTTGTTTATAATGTGAACCTTCTCTCACATTTAAAAATATGATTTATGTGAATAACTGTTTACATTATCTTAATTGTAAATTTCTTTAATGTTCATTATTATAGTTTGGTCATAGAGTCCAACATAAATTATTTTATACCATATGTAAGTTCCTAATTAACTAAGCAGTATGAATGTTCAGAAATTGTAGGCAGGGGAGAGATATTAATGTACTTGATTTACCATACTTTGGGCAGGTAATATGTGTACAGGGTAACTTGAAAATGAATTTGAATTGAGGGATTCTCTCAGAAGGTTGTCTTTAAGTCATGGTAGCAAGTCCAAAAAAATAAATAAAGCAAACAAACAGAAAAGCCATCATAGGTTTTTATAAAGTTAACTTGTGGTGGGGTAAAGCGTCTTGCTGCTCCTTTGGGAACAACTCAATATTTCTATTTCCTAGAGGCTCCGTGGACCTCACCCTGCATAAGTCTCACATCAGCTTCCATCTGTGTCCCTGCAGTCAGGGCCACCACACTCGGTTTCTTGCTCTCCTCTGCTCTGCAGACTTAGCACCTTGAGTTCCACGTTTTTATGTTTTTCTGCCAGAGATAGTGTGTATTCTCTTTCTGTCTCTCAAAGATTGCCTATTCAGCAGGTTGGGTCTCCAAAGTTTTCTTTGTGAAACTCATGAATGCAAAGTTTTGGATATTCAATCTTAAAATACTATTCTTGTGTATTTATAATCACCTCATGCATTTCTGTATTAGTATGTATATCATAAATCATATGAGTTAAATAACTAAGAAAAATATTTTATAACAGTGAAACTGTATGCTCATGTGCAAGTAGAGTTTAATGGTTGCTTTGTGGCTGTATAACCTGTCTCAGAGATAAGTTATTGTGAGTGTAACCATGGAGCTGATAACCAAAATATTTCTGGAGGAATATTGAGAACTAATGAATTTGTGGCTTTCTCTTTTAAGAGATGGCCATACCTCAATTAATGTAGAGTTCCTGAAGAATTGACCCATCACACTAGTACAACCTGCATGGCAATTCTAAGGCTGGAATTATTGAACTTTTAAAACTGAAACAAGAATTGCACATGTTTGTGTGGTGCAGTGTGGCACTTCAACACACCCACAGTGACAGTCCTCAAATAATTGGGATCTCCATTTCCTCAAACTCCTGCTTTCTTTGTGTTGGGAACATTCACAATCTTCTAGGTATTCTGAAAAATGAGATTAATTTTTGTGAAAAGTAGTCAGTCTACTGTGCTACAAAAGACTAGAATTTTACTCTCACATGCAACTGTATTTTGCTACTCATGGAGAAGATAAAACTTTGAGGGGATTCCCCATGTTCCCTCATCAAAAGCTTAGAAATGATTAGAGAGACCGACCTATTTTTTAAAAAATACAGAATTTGAGAAAGAAGATGCTATAAATTTGGGGGCTGTGTGAATTTGAATGCAATTGGTCCCCATAAGCTCATACTGAGTGGCACGATTCAGGAGGTGTGGCCTTGTTGGAGGAAATGTGTCTCAGGTCACTTCCCGTTGCCTATGGATCAAGATGTAGAATTTTCAGCTACCTCTCCAGCACCATGTCTGCCCACACGATGCCATGATTTTTGCATGATGATAATGGACTTAACCTCTGAAACTGTAAGCCAGCCCCAATGAAATCTTTTGCTTTGTAAGACATGTTGTGGTCATGGTGTCTCTTCACAGCAGTAGAAACCTTAGCTAAGACAGTGGGCATTGAAATAAATACTTTAATGACCTCTATTTTATCCTTGAGATGGAGTGTCAGAGTTATGTAGTAACATACAAAGAGGATTATTTAAGGCATATACTGAGGCAATATGGCACAGATTTTTATTTAATTATTGTTGCCATTTAAATAAATATAGAATCCCAATCTCCTTCATTTTGGAAGACCTTTGGTATGTCTTCCAGCTCATTTTCGGCAGCTGAGGACATGAGACAGATAGGTTAGGACTCCGTATAGGCCTGAGGCCCTGCCATTTTCCTTTGTGGACAGTGGGTCTTCTGTTCTTAATCAGCAGAGAAATGAAGAGCTCTTGTCTGAGCAAACTCTGCAAACCATGCAAGCCTTTGCCTGCTTAGGACTAGTCAGTAGAAATGCACACTGTATATCCCAGACTTCAGAGTCCATCTGATACAGAGTTTTAATGACTTGGATTTATAACCAACAGAGGGTTTTTTTTTTAATCAGCTAGGAGAAGAGAGTACTAGCATAGTTCAAAGAGAAGAAAAAATAAAAGTAGATGCTTAGTTTTGCCAGAAGCCAAGTACATAGGAACTTGGAAGAATTCTAACTGTCTATAGAAATATGTATGCCTGTTTTCTGTTTCTTTCTTGTAAAAGGGGATTTTAGAGCATTTATAGTCTTGAAAGTAACTAAACCAGGATAGGATTTGGATAAGAGGGAGTGAAGTCATTCTGGCCAAAACATGATAATTTGCAGCTATGGACCAACTGACTAATCAGTTTTAATTCATGTTAAACTTATTCTAGTAATAAAATAAGCATTTAAACTCAAACAATCAAAATGCGTAATGAGCTGTGCCCATGAAGCCTCCAGTTGTGCAACATTCCATCTGCCATTTATTTGGTGTAAAGACATAGTTTGAAGTGAAATTGCGGGCCATGATTCCCCAGGACTATATATATGACTTCCATACGCTAAATGTCTGTTACATCAGAGTGTCACAGACTGGGTGACTTAAACAATACAAATTTATTTTTTATAGCTTTTCTTTTTTATAATTTATGTTAGTTTGTATGTAAGGAATACTTTTCCTGCTTGCATGTAGATGCACCATGTGCATGCATGTTGCTCGAAGAGATCAGAGGAAGGTTCTGGATCTGGAACTGGAATTGTGGGTAGTTGTGAGCCCACATGTGGATAATAGGAAATGGACCTATGTCCGCTGCAAGAGCAGCCAGTGTTCTTAACCACCAAGCCATCTCTCCAGCCCTTCTCATAGTTCTTGAGGATCAAAGCTCAGTATCAAGAATGCAATCACTCTCCTTGGCCACCTTATTCTATCCTTGCATGACATTTTCCCCTGTACACTCATAGCCCTGACTCTTTCTTCCCCTTCTTACAAAGCACCAGCTCTATTATGTTTGCCTTCAAAGCTTATGACCTCCCTTAGTCTGCATCACCTTTCTGGAAACACCATCTCCAAATGTGGCAATCTAAGAAGTTAGACCATTAACATATGAATCACAGGGTGGCATACTTCAACTCATGTCACACCAGAGGTGGGAAAGGTTCAAAGTGAATCAACAGAAACAACAGGCAGATCAATGTCATTAAGGGGTAAAAGAAGGGGAAAGGAGAAGCTACTGATAACAGACACAGGGTTTCTTTAAGGAATGATGAAAACATTCTGTGGCTAGATAGTGGTGTTAGCTGTAAAAGGCTGATTGCAATGGGAACCACAGAACACTCGCTAAGTAAGTGGGTGTTTATGGTGTATAAATTGTATCTCAGTATATCTTAAAAAGCAGACTTATTGTGACAAAGGTCCATCTGGTAGAGTGCAGATGAAGGAAGTCTAAAACACGATGAAGTAGCATCTGCGAGTGGAACACATGCCTCACGTAGGCCTGGCAAACAGAGAAAGGAGGAAGCTAGGTTAATTCAAGGCTAGCAGCAGTTGGAAAGTAAATGTAGAGTCCTTGGAAGGAGCTATTCGATGCTCATTAGCAGTATGATATAGATTTGGTGAGCCTTGGGAAAACACAAAGTAGAATGAAAAGCTGAAAGTGAGTCAACTGTCACTAATGGGGAGAGTCCCCTTGTCGATGCCACCGCCAAGAACAGGAGGCAAAGAGACAGTGAGTGAGAATCACTGTGTCCTTTCTTTCCCCTTCAGCCTCTAGCTTCCTTCTTGATCAATTTGAAGATCCTTATATGAGCTAGGCTCTCCTAGGAAAGAAAGCAGACTATGTATATTGGGATTGAATAAATTAACTCACATGAGCAGACCAATGCTAAACAGACTTACAATGCCTGTCTGCAGAATGGAGACCCTGGAGACATGGTATACTCTTAGTTCAAGAAACTGGAGGCATTAGAATAAGAAGTCAGTGGTGCAACCATTGTCGGACTGAAGGTATGGACTCCCCATAGGAGAGCCATTGGTGCAAGACTCTGTTTTAAGGCTGAGAATGTGGAGTCTGACATTCAGAGCCAAAAATGCAAGCAAAAATGCATTGCATTCACTACCACGTTGCATAGAGACCCTGGCTGCCTACTTCTAAGGCCTGAGTCTAGTTCCTCATTGGGAGGGATAAGAAACTGCAACTAGGCTTCCTCTCAACCCATCCAGGCCCCATCCAAACTACTAGCTACACCCTGCCCCCAAACCCGCCTACTCTCCTGCAGTCTCAGTGGAACTCTGAAACATAGCTTGCTCCAATACTGAGGGGACATAAGAAGTGAGTGAACAGCCACATAGCCAGATGCCCCACTCTCTAGGACCTTCCCAGTGGGAAAAAACCCAGGGGCCCCTCTCCAACTCCCTTAGCTTTTCTAGCCAGCCAGCAGGGAGTTTCCTGTGGCAAGGCTCCCCCCAAACCCAAACATATCCACTGGACCAACCAAGCTACTAACCACACCCTGCCTAAGAGCTGAGACCTTGCTATAATACTGACGGGACCAAGAGCGTGCTATAGCACTGAGAGGATTAAAAGAGAGCACCAAGAGAACAAACCAGGAGAGAAGACCAAGAGAACAGGTGTATAGAGACCTCAGAGGCTTTCTGAGACAGACATTGATAGTATAGAGCAGACAAAGAAAACCTCCCAAATACTCAGACAGCCACAGCAAGGATTGGACCAAGATGCAAAGGCACTGCCAACCTCATTTGAAGGAAGAGATGGGTAGGCATCAATGCAAGAATTCCTCCAACAATCTAAAAAACATCATGGTAACACCAAAACCCAGCACTCAGACATCAGGAAGACCTGATCATCCTAAACCAGAAGAAGCAGAAGAAAATGGCTTTAAACATAACTTTATGAAAATGATGGAGACCTTTACAGAGGAAGTGAAAAACTCCCTTAAAGAAATGGAAGAGAACACAAACAAAAAATTGGGAGAAATTAATAAATCCCTCAAAGGAACCCAAGAAAACCAAGAAAAAAACAATCAAACAAGTGAAGGAAACAGTTCAAGACTTGAAGATTGAAATAGAGGTAATAAAGGAAGCACAAACCGAGAGATGGCGGGATATGGAAAATCTGGGTAAATGAACAGGAACTACAGAGACAAGTATAACCAACAGAATACAAGAGATAGAAGAAAGAATCTCAGGTGCTGAAAATACTATAGAGGAAGTAGACTCATTTGTCAAAGAAAACATTAAATCCAACAAATTCTTAACACAAAACATTCAGGAAATCTGGGACACCATGAAAAGATCAGACCTAAGAATAATAGGGATAGAAGAAGAACTCTAGCTCAAAGGCAAAGAAAATATATTCAACAAAATTATAGAAGAAAACTTTCCCAACCTAAAGAAGGATATTCCTATGAAGGTACAAGAAGCTTGCAGAACACCAAATAGACTGGATCAAAAAAAAAAAATCACCTCACCATATAATAATTAAAACACAAAACATACAGAACAAAGAAAGAATATTAAAAGCTGCAAAAGAAAAAGGTCAAGTAACATAAAAAGGTAAACTTATCAGAATTACACCTGACTTCACAATGGAAACCATGAAAGCCATAAGGTCCTGGATAGATGTGCTGCAGACACTAAGAGACCATGGGTGCAAGCCCAGACTACTATACCCAGTAAAGCTTTCATTCACCATTGATGGAGGAAACAAGAATTATGTGACAAAAACAGATTTAAACAATACGTATCTACAAACCCAGCCTTACAGAAAGTACTAGAAAAAAACCCCAACCCAAGGAAGCTAACTACACTCACAAAAATACAGACTTTTAATAACCCTCTGACAGCATAACCCAAAGAAGAGAAACATACAAACACTACTACCGAAAAATAACTGGAGTTAACAACCACTGGTCATTAATATCACTTAATATCACTGAACTCAATTCATGTATAAAAAGACAAATGCTAAGAGAATGGACATGAAAACAGGATCCAGCCTTCTGCTATGTACAAGAAACACACCTCAACCACAAAGACAGACACTACTTCAGAGTAAAGGGTTGGGAAAAGGTTTTCCAATCAAATGGACTGAAGAAACAAGCTAGTGTAGCTATCTTAATAGCTAACAAATTGATTTCAAACTAAAATCCATGAGAAGAAATGGAGAAGGACACTTTATACTCATAACAGGAACAATTCATCAAGATGAAGTCTCAATTCTGAATATCTATGCCCCTAATGCAAGAGCACCCACATGTGTAAAAGAAACATTACTAAAACTTAAATCACACATCAAACTCCAAACACTAATAGTAGGAGACTTCAACATTCCACTCTTGCCAATGGACAGGTCAACCAGGCAGAAACTTAACAGAGAAATACGAGAACTAACAGATGTAATGAATCAAATGGACTTAATAGACATCTATAGAACATTCCACCCAAACAGGAAAGAATATACCTTCTTCTCAGCATCTCATGGAACCTTCTCAAAAATTGATCACATACTCAGTAACAAAGCAAACCTCCATAGATACAAAAAATTGGAGTAACCCCCTGTGTCTTATCAGATCACCAGGGATTAGAGTTAGAATTTAACAACAATACTACTCTCAGAAAGCTTACGAACTCATGGAAACTGAACAGTCAACTACTGAACCACTCCTGGGTCAAGGAAGAAATAAAGAAATTAAAATCTTCCTTGAATTCAACAAAAATGAAAGCACAACATATCCAAATCTATGGGACACTATGAAAGCAGTGCTAAGAGGAAAGTTCATAGTGCCCACATAAAGAAAGTGAAGAAAGCACACATTAGTGACTTAACAGCACACCTGAAAGCTCTAGAACAAAAAGAAGCAGACTCACCCAGGAGGAATAGAAGACAGGAAATGGAGGGCTGAAATCAACAAAATAGAAACGAAGAAAACAATACAAAGAATCAATGAAACAAAGAGCTGGTTCGTTGAGAAAATCAACAAGTTTGACAAACCCTTTCCAAAATAATCAAAAGGCAGAGAGAGGACATCCAAATAAACAAAATCAGAAACGAAAAGGGAGACATAACAACAGACACTGAGGAAATTGAGAGAATAATTAGGTCTTAATACAAAAACATGTACTCTGTAAAATTGGAAAATGTAAAAAAATGGACAATTTTTTAGATAGATACCATATACCAAAATTAAATCAAGACCAGGTGTGCAATTTAAATAGACCTATAAGCTGCGAGGAAATAGAAGCTGTTATCAAAAACCTCCCAACCAAAAGAATCCCAGGGCTGGATGGTTTTAGTGCAGAATTCTGCCAGAACTTCCAAGAAGAGCTAATACTTATACTTCTCAAAGTGTTCCACATAGAAACAGAAGGGACACTGCCAAACTCTTTTTATGAGGCTATAGTTACCCTGATACCAAAACCACACAAAGACTCAACCAAGAAAGAGATTTACAGACCAGTAAATCTGTAGATTCATGTTCAGTAGATTCACTCATGAACATGAATGCAAAAATTCTCAATAAAATACTGGCAAACTGAATCCAAGAACACATCAAAAAAAATCATCCATCATGATCAAGTTGGCTTCATCCCAGAGATGCAGGGCTGGTTCAACATATGAAAATCTATCAATGTAATCCATCCTATAAAAAAAACTGAGAGAAAAAAATATGATCATTTCATTAGATACTGAAAAAGTATTTAACAAAATCCAACACCCCTTCATGATAAAGGTCTTGGAGAGATCAGGGATACAAGGTTCATATCTAAATATAATAAAAGCAATATACAGCAAGCTGACAGCTAGCGTCAAATTAAATGGAGAGAAACTCAAAGCAATTCCACTAAAATCAGGAACAAATTTGACTCCTAATTTTAATAGAGAATAGCAGGCAAGAGGGAGTATGGCTTGAGAACTCCAGCCCCAGCATCAGCACCAGCATCAGCACCAGCATCAGGAAGACAACATGCAAGGATGATATGGAAGCCAAGAGACTAGGCGAGAGGCTAAACTGGGATACCAAGTGTGGCTTCGGAGAAGCTGGAGCATCTCTATGCCTTCCCTCTGACTGCAAGGGCTCCCAGTGGCCACACACCCGTGATCATGATTGCATCGTTCTGAGCTGCTTCTTAGACTGTTCATTTCTCAAGACCTCCCCTGAATGTTCCTTGCTTTGGTCAGTTTCCTGACAACCTTAAGAAGTCTTATCACCTAGTCTCCCAGATATGACTATTTGGATTTATTTCTACCTCACCATGCAGGAGGTGCCAGACACGCATGGGAGGCTTGACATCCAGTGTTTACTTTCTGAAGCATTACAAAGTAAAATTCTTTCTTTCTTTCTTTCTTTCTTTCTTTCTTTCTTTCTTTCTTTCTTTCTTTCTTTCTTTCTCTCTCTCTCTCTCTCTCTCTCTCTCTCTCTCTCTCTCTCTCTCTCTCTCCCTCCCTCCTTACATTTTCCCCATAGTTTACTTGTGTACATGTGTAGTATGTGTGCTAATGGGTGCATGTGCATTTGTGGGTATGCAGTGGAGGCCAGAAACTATTATTAGGTGTCTTGTTCAGTCATTTTCCACCATGATTTAAAGACAGGGTCTTTCACTGAACACGAAGTTTACTGATTGGCCAAACTGGATGTCCAGCAAGCTCTGGAGGCTGACTTTTCTCTGCCAGCCCTCAGTACTAAGATTACAGACATTAATGGCCATGCTTTGCTTTTCTGTGGGTGCTGGAGATCTGAGCTCCTCCTCATGCTTGAGGTTCAGACTTTTACTGGCTTAGTCATCTCAATGTCCATCGCTTGTATTTTCAGCCACATAATTTTGCACAAGTATATTTTAGATATTGATAAAAACTAAAATTTTTATTTTCATTTTCTGTATATTATAGCAAATATATATGATATAACAGACTTTATATAAAAGCATATACACTGCAGATAGTATTCCAATACATACTAGAAAAACATATATGTATATTTGTATGGTATCATACTTTTGCAATCATATTTTGAATGGAAAAATATTATTATAATGTTCTTATCTTGGAGAAATAAACTGTCCAATACTATTTTATTTATGGCAAGCTGATGAGGGCAAATAGTAGCTTTTATTTTGTTAATTGTCATTTGATCACATGATAATATTAAGCAGGATTATATCAATGGCTTATTTCTTTTCTTCATCATTTGTATATGGGGTAGAGTGTGGATATTTTGGTAACCAAATTTAGACAAGATCAGGCATGTTCAGGGTGACAACCAAATTCAAAGGTACTCTTGTTGCAATTTATTTAAAAATGCCACCAAGAGAAGTCATGCAACAGGGCTCACATGGGAGATTTATTGGAAGAGGAGAGAGAAGGGGCAGAAAAGGGACAGAGAAGGGGACCGGGGGGGGGGCAGAGACTGGTCCCTGGGGGGAAGAGTGGTTGAAGAGAAAGAAAGAAAAAGATAGAGAAAGAGAAAAAAGAGGGGAAGAGGAAAAGAGAGAGAGAGAGAGAGAGAGAGAGAGAGAGAGAGAGAGAGATGGGAGGTGGGCATGGCCCACCTTTTGAAAGAGAATATAGCAAATGTGCACAGGAGGTACTAATGCAGCTGAGGACATATCCTGTTAGGACCCCAAGGGCAGGCCAGTACAGATGCCTGAATACTAACAACTTGTCCATTGTTTTGAGTTACCTTTTCCCCCCATTTTCTTCCATAAGCCAAAAGGTCAGATATAACAAAAAATAAAACAAAAAAATTCTCTCATAATGCTTATATTTGGGGGACTTAAAGTCTGCACATCAGATACGGTGGTTGAAGGGTCTTAGAGGAATTTGTACTCCTGATCATTTTTATAATATCTGTTCCCTTGTTTGCTTCCTTTTTCTATCACTCCTTTGTTATCTTCCCACCATTCTTTCTTTTTACCTCTATAAGGTTCAGAATATAAGGAAGCAATTTTCATTCCTCCACAATGATGGATTCATGTCCAGGTTTGCATTCTTTCCTTGCTGAGTTATCAAGGTGACTGAAATGGGTTCACGAGAAGAAAAGGAGAGCTTCGCTGCAGAATTTGTTTGAAGCCTCTAGACAGCTGAAAATCAAGAATTCAAACACCATTAACAATACTTGCTTCAAGTCTTACCTCTTCTTAATTATAAATCTGCGATTTCCTAAAGATCTCACTAGAAACCCCCTTTTTCCCCTCAATTAAAAAGGCGTACCTATTTGTGAAATCCTAATGACTCCTGGATTCATGTTATTAGATTACAATTCTATCTAAGATACCCCTAGAACAACCCTATAATTTCACTTATTGAAGAGAGAGAGGGAAAGCAGTTTTGTTTTTCTTAACAACCCTTTGAGGTACAAATTAAGAGCCATCAAAATGGCATATGTGGCTAAGACACTTCAGTGGGACTCACTCCTAAGAACCCCACATCCACCTTACATATGTCTCTTTCTTCCTTTAGCATCTCTCTTTTTCTTAACCCCTGTGCTTAAAGTCTGTTTAAAATGTCTTTTCAATGAATTACTCTTTGAGATGCCCACATCTATGCTTCTTGAGTGCCTTTATATTTTAATGACATCCACTATCTACCTCATAGTGATTAGTAATGAAATTGTTTCCTGCGTTGAAGTCATGAATCCTGCATTGATCTGACCCAGGGTCCCTAAATGATTAAGGAAACCTTTTTGTCTGCCGAGTGTGCCTATATCCAAGTCACTACCTACAGAATCACTATGGGGGTTTCTGGGGGATCAAAGTTAATTCCTAGAAATAGAAGATGTTTACAACTAAAGGTTTCGTTTTAATTTTGAATCATTCATTCTATTAATATAAAAGGTTTTGCACTCAAATTCAGGCTTATCAAATTATGAAAAATGCTACAGCTCACAAACATGTATCCAGCGTGATGTTTACTAACCAAGTGTTTGGCTCAGTATCGGATCATTAGCTGGAGCTTTGAGCTTTAGTTCCATCTCATATGGAACTCTGTGCTAGGGCCGCTCTCAACCCTTTGCATAGAACATTGTCGTCTCGGGGTGTGTTCTCTGCTCTCTACTCCAGTCCCCATATAGTAGGGCTGCTACATTTTACACCGGTGGAAGCATGTTGGTGAATGGCAAAGCCCCTACAGTGATGTAGCCTGGAGGTCATAAATGTATAAGAAACTAAGGCTAAGTACCATCGAAGAGAGACAAAGTCAGAGTACTATGGTGAGACAAAGTGGGAGGAAAATTCCTATTCATAGCCACCGGTGCACTCGAATAGGCAATGGTGTCTCTTGATGGAGCCGCATGTCTGGTTTGTAAACCTCAGACACGAAGAAAACCTACTCTTTCAATGAGAGTACTTGTACTCCCAGATCTCACTAGTTTGGCCAATAGCTTTGGCAGTTGCTCACCCTAGAAATGGAAGAAGATTTGCATTAACTACAGTAATCTAATTCTCTGAAAAATCATCACAAAGCATATTATCAGTCTGTACTCACTCTTTGTCCATTTTGTCTTTCAGGTTAATACCAATAATAAGACAGGTGGAGGCAGATGTCACTTGCTTTCGGAAGACAGTCACTACCAAGGGAGAGGGAGTGCTTGCTTTCAGTGAGTTTTTCTTCCAGGCTTTCAGAAAAGCATCCCACCTGACTGTACTTGGTTGTAACACATTTCAGGTGCTTTACTAGGATAGGTGTAATTGCTATTCTCAGTGTCAACTTGACCACACCTGAAATTAACTAAAACCCAAGTCCGTGAGGAATTTTTCTCAATTAAATCACTTGAAGTAGGAAGAATCACCTTTAACCCGGGTCTTTTGAGGTAGGAAAATCCACCTTCAGTCTAGTCCACAGCTTCTGATGGCAGCTTACCTAAAGGACTTGCTATTTGTTGGTTTGCTTGCCCTCACTTTTGCTGGCAAGTTCATTCCTTCACTGGCATTAGAGCCGACTTCTGTAGGATCCCAGCATATGCTCAAGACCAGCTGAGACATCCAGCCTGGTGGACTAAACAGTGACTGGATTCTTGAACTCCTCTTTGGTAGGCAACCGTTGTTGGACTTGCAGGGTCACAGCCTGTAGTCCAATCTAATGTGTGTGTGTGTGTGTGTGTGTGTGTGAGAGAGAGAGAGAGAGAGAGAGAGAGAGAGAGAGAGAGAGAGAGAGATGTGTGGTTCCTCTAGACTAGTACAATAGGTGACATACATCTCGCAGGATGGGCACTCAATTTGTGCTCATGATGCTCCGGTGAATTTCTCTAGCATTTCTCTGTTTTTAAGAAAGCACGTCACAGTAAGTAGTTGCTGAAAAGTGCATGCTTTTATCTTTTCTAAGCCTCCAGAGCTGTTCAGAGCTCACCCCTCTGAGGCATGCATTAGTGGTAAGGACAACACCTCACTCATGAGAGCTATTTCTGTCCTCCAAGTGAGAGCCATCATCAAATACACAGATGGGACGTGAGCTACTGTGGAACTAAGTGTTTCATGTTCTTGGAGATTTACAGTATAAGACCTTTCAGTACTAGACATGCTTACTTAAAAAAATAAAATCTTTTTAAAAAATGATCTCTAACACTCTTCTGAGGCTTCAACATAACATGCTTATGTGCCATTATTAACACAGTTTTATATGTATTTCTGCTTTGAAATGATCTTGTTTAAACCATGACTATTTTAAAAAGAATGTGAGTCCTGTGAGAGGTCGAAATAGATTTTTTAATAAAGAAAACTTCCACCAAAAAGTATATTTTTTTGCGGAGGGGGACAGTTAAGTTTTCTAGGAAAACAATTTTCCTTCAGGTACACATTTTTTTTCATGCATGGCTTCTTAGGAAGAGCATCTTCCTGTCCTTTGTACGTGTACCAGGACCAGTGGGTGTTACCATGCAGGACTAACACTTCTAACCTCACTGTCAGACTCTGGAAATCGATGTTCATTTCACACTGTACTCCTCCCCCCCGACTTGTGCTGCTCAACAAACACCAGTGCCGGGAGAGACGACCCCTTTTAATTCCCTAATATAGGCCACAGTTCTCTTCGATTTATAGCAGACTGGTAGTCTATTTATAAAATATGTATCTGTAAGATGCAGTTTATGAAAACTTGGCTTTGGGGACACATTAATTCTAACTGCAGATGCAACTTTCATGTTTTATAATATAACCCTGACAGCTGTAATTTCAGATTAAAGATTTTTCATTCCCATTCCCATCCTGATTGCTCTGCATGGTCCTTATATTACCTTATTGTCAATAGCAAGTGTTCACCCTATTGGGAGTCATTTAATAACCAGTTGCCATTTAAAGTGTGGACAGAACATTTGTCTCGGCATGGCCATCTCGAGTAGTGCTCCTGAGCACACAGAGCTGGGATCTCCTCAAGAAAAACAACAGCTGGCCCGCACCATTGTCCCCACTGATCCCATTTTTGTGGTGCCTAGTTAAAATAAACATGGACACTCTCAGTGAATTTTCTGGATGCATTTGTGAGCTTGTTATTTTAGTAACAAAACCGTTCCCTCTGTCAGTCCATCATCCCAAATCCCTTATCCCACCCTGACCCTCATCCACTTTATGGATCAACTTTTATTCTTTTCTGAGTTCTATAAATATATAATTCTCTTAAAGTCACAACATGGTTACTTAAAATGTAGAAACATGAAAATTCTGGGTTCAGTGTCTATCTTAAAACATCTGTTTTGGGGGAAGTTAATAATATATCAATTTGTGCAGGTTACCTTTGTAAATGATCAGATTGTAATGAACATTAATTGTAACAGTAAGAGGATCTTTCACAATCGAATTACAGGTCTTATTCCATCTTTAAAATCTTTGAGAACTAGGGTTGATATATGAAAACGCATTCATGATTGGTAATGTTTTTGTTTACAGTCCCTTTAAATTTTCTTAGCTTGACAGCTGAGGATTAGCTTCTATAGCAGCCAGTGGTGAAAGAAATAAAATGAAAAGTCAAAGAAGACTTTAAAAAATGGACCCTTTCATGGCTAATTAAACCAGAATACAAATCAATCATTGGAAATAAGCGATGAATTTATTATGCTTGTGAGCTTACTATACCCCCTAGTGTCTGCTATACATTGAAATTATAATTTCCATCAGTTTATAGGGTAACCGTTTATCCTAAGCTTTATCTTTATCTATCGTATCGATCTGAGACTCTTCTGCAAGGAATGAAAGGTTGGTGGTCCAGGTAAACATGAGAAGTTAAAATACTTCAACTAAGAAACATGGGAACTTCTGACAACGTAACAAAGACCCCCCCCTTTTTTCTTAATTTATTTCAACGGCTAGGAAAGTACCCCATTCCTAAATCCACAGGCAAATCTAATCCAATGCATGGTAAGAAAATGTGGGAAATTGTACTGGCAGAACCCACCAAGATGCCCCTTGTATTGCACCACATTGCTCATTTTCTTCCTTGATACTGCAATTGTATTACCCGTCATTACTGGGAAACCTTTGCTTTCATAGATTTATGCCATAATACTAACACATTATGGTATAATCAAAGTATTCTGATTTTTTTCATACTTGTTGTCACAGTTATTTCTATAGGAAGAAGTATTTATTCTTCCTATAGACTGTAATAATAAACTTTTTTCTTGAGTGTCAGGCTCATACTTTATGCACTGAACATGATCGCAAGCACACGTTTCCTAAATAAAAACATGTTGAGATTGCAAATATTTCTGCAGATGTATGAAGATGTCTAATTTTTAAAAAGCATTGTGCAATTTTTCGTAGATACACAACAAGATTCAAGGAACCAATTAACTAAAGACTACCAAGTGGCAACAATGTCCAGAAGTCGATCACTTCCACTTTGTAAAACAAAAAAGCTGACCTCTTACAAATGCAGGTTTCGCAGATTGGCTCTTGCTAGTAAATATGACTTTCTCTAGGGATGGTATCATAACTAAGCAGCTGAACTCTCAACCCTATGAGGTCCTCAGCCGGTTCCAATCCAGCTTGGTGACCTTGCTGGAGGGGCCACCAGTGCTCCTCTTGGCTGTCTCAACACACCTCATATTTTAGCCATTCTCAGAGCAAAACAGCAGCATTGAGAACTTGGCCAGCTCTCCTATGTGTCATTGTCTGAGGGCAGCAATAAAGAATTAGGCCAGCTGCATCCCTGAGAAGAGCCTATGGCCTGAAACATCTGCATTTCAAGAACAGCTCTGGATGGATAATAAATCGAGATGTCTCTGCCTTGGATTGGAAAAGAAGTCCCATGACTAATCATGCCTCTAAGATAGGTAGTGTTAGAGCTTGGGGAGGGGGGAGGCATCATTTTCTGCCTCTTCAGTTTAGACTCCACCTGCAGATATGACATAGTTGGGAAAGATGTTGCCTGAAGGAAGACCATGGGTGTTTAGATTCAATTTCTCTTACTTTATTAAGAGAAAATGTTAGTATTTATCTGTGTACAGCACAGAGTGGTGTACACAGAAAAATGCTACACAATGGCAGACCTATGCCTTCTAAATAACATTTTTTAAAAAATCCGGAAGGCTCTGGCTTTCCAGGTACTTACTAGCTGGCTCTGTGTTTGCTATAAACAAAGTACCCATGCCTCTGGCGGCTAATGGGGCGAGTGATTGGTGTTTACTCACCCCAGCAGGATCTGGTTTCTGATAATCTAGGACCCCTGTGTACTTGTAAGTGCAGGCTGGTGGTGAGGTTGTGGAGCCCACTTAAGGGCAGAGGGGAGGGGTTTGTAAACTCTCCGTGGCCAGGTTGGGCTGGAAGACTGTTTATTTAGAATTCTTTCCAGGTCCTCTAAGACCCTAGGGAGGGCTGCAGCAGTCAAATTCCCCAAGGCCCTTTGTATCTTTGTTGGAGTATCTGGTTAGTGAAACACTAACTGAGATATTGACAACATTGTTTTGAGGAGCCTGAAACATTTTATCTGATATTTATCATTACCTATTACACAGTGGTTTTGTTTTTCTAGAACATTCTTTGAACATGAACACAAGCTATCAAAATCAGAACGCAGACAAGAAGACTGTTAACCTTAGCTCTTCGAGATAATAATTAGATTTCTTTTTGTGGCATTGGTGGGGAGGAGGGCCAAATGTTCCATGTTTTCTTGGCAATTTAATTTTCTTTGCTTTCACAGCTTTTAAGGTTTCTCTAAGAGCAGACCCCAAGATGGAAAATTGTCAAGTACCCCTGCAGTTGAACTGTGTATAAGCCGTCTCCTAAAAGAAGGTTTGGTACACCGTGGTGGCAGCCCTGGATAAGGAATTTAACTTTGAGATGTTTATCTTCTTACAACTGATGATAATATGATTTCTATTCTTAAGACATGGAGGTAGCAACAACGGCTTTTTATCGACTCGGTGGTCTTACACGTCCAGACCATAGGGACTAATGGTGCCCAGTGGCTACTTCATCTCGTCACACTGGTTTCTTTCTGTATCCAACTAAATTATCACACTTCTACTTCTCTTCCCATCCATCCCCACCAAAAAAAAAAAAAAAAAATAAGATTGAGTTTGTTTCTTTTCTATATTTTTAAATTTTGTTTTAAGTTTGAGTTGAGTTGAAGTGCAAAAATGGAAAATTTGTTGATGTGTTATAATTTCTGTAAGCTTTGATGTAAGCTGTTGTTCCTCAGAACGAAGAGGCTTCACACTTCTTACCATTTAGCACTATGCCTCATCAATAGTCTTAGGGAAATCTACAGTATTATTTCCGTTCCAGCATCTCTGTTTGAAAATACCACATTTTAACATCTGGTATGGAGGGGCTGGTGAGGCAGCTCAGCAGCTAAGAGCACAAACTCTTGCAGAAGACCCAGTTCTGTTCCCAGCATCTATGTCAAGTAATTCACAACAGCCTGAAACTCCATTTCCAGGGCATCTGAAACCTTCTTCTGGCCTCCACAAGCACCTATACTCACTCCCCATGATACACACGTACACAATTGAATAGTAATAACCAAATCTTAGAAGAATAGCCGGCGTGTGAGCAGCAAGAGAAGAAACTTTCTCCATCTATCCCCAATTCTTCTTTCTGGACTGGAGCTTGATGGAGCTCATCACAGCATCAGCATCCCTTCTCACTTGACATTTGTTTACTTTTTAAAGGGAGTGCATGGACAAGCCAGTACTTAGAAATAAAAAAAAAGAATGTAATTGGATTTATTTGCAACCTGAGTTTGCAGCACTTCATTCCATAATATAGTATAATTCAAAAAATGTTTTCAAATACTCATGTGCTTAGTATTCTGATATGTCTATAATACACTGCATATGCATATCACATTACTATGTTTATCCTGTAAAAATGTAAAGACATCATGCCTCTGTAAAAATAATAAATCCTACTTTTTAAATAATAATAAAGGTAAGTCTTTATGAATCTATCAAGAGGTACATATTAAATACTTATGTATATACAATGTACCTATACTTTGAAAGATACTACACACAGTAGTAACAATTGATCATTTTTAATTTTCCAAGGACATTATAGCCATGCAGTAACACTCATGGGAAGTACTTGTGCAGGTGAGAGGACCGTGTGTGCTGGTTACACAGTTGAGCAGTAAGGCAAAATGGAAGCTGAGTAATGAGCCCTGGCCAAAGTAGTTTTTTGAGAGAGTTTTGAGAGAGAACAAGAGTTTGGAATGAATCTTGAAGGAAATAGTGTAACTGGATGGAGAGTAGAGGCAGAGGCAAAGCAAAATGACACATAGCATATGATCAGAAGTCAGTTAGAAAGAGAGATAGCCTTAAAGAAGAGCATTTGGGTAGCTAGAAGGATTGAATCACCACAAAAATTTTGATTTTGCATGTTAGGTAAGAGTTAGCCATTTGTACTTTAGGGAAGAGAAATGAAATTCTTGAATGCATGGAAAATAATCTGGAGAGCATATACAAGATGGGAAATAGAGACTGAGAAAATGGTTAATGCTATCAACTTTCTATTTAAATATGCATTTTAATTACATTTTGAACATTCCTGGAATTTGTGGTGGTATGCCCTTTTAATTTGCCTGTAGTAGTTTTTTACCTTAAAAAAAATTCTCCAATAATATAAAATTATATTAATATTTTAAAATGTTTATATCTGTTATAATACTGACAAAATACATTCAATTTTTTGGTGAACATTGAGTCGAAAAAGAAAGATAAAGTTTTGTAAAGTATAGCTGTAATTAGAAACCATTACCATTAATACTGTAGCCTTTAACTTTTCAGTTGCTTTTGTATTCAAACCTTTGATATTATAAAAGCAGGATCTTTGACAATATAATTCTCTAATTTCATTAAAACTTAAAAATATAATGAATTCTTCCAATGACAAGTAGTCTTATGTAATACAATTTTAATGGTTTTTTAAATACCGAATAGGAAAGTTAGAGTGCTGGTGCTCTACTATTGGACATTAGGTGACTTCAAGGCTTTATGGCAGAAAAATGGTTATGTAGACATTTTCATGACTAGTTTTCTTTGTGCCTACAAAATATTTGGTTATATAATAGTGAAAAACATTATTTTTTAAATATATTTTTGGTCAAAATACAGATGATTTATGATATTTTAAAAGCAAGTTAATAGTTACTACTGTGTACAATTTATAATGCAAAGTGTAACATAAAATGAGCAATTTTGCAAAATGATGACTTTTGTATAGTGCAAGATAGGTTGCCTAACAGAGAGTATTCCAAAATCTTACTCTATTAAAGGAAAAGTGAATTAGTAGGGTGACATGGGTCCAGAGAGTCGGGTGTGAAACATAGACCAAGAGGTTTAGTCCTGATTCAAGTCAATTAAAATTATATAATTTAATTAGAAATATCTAGGGAAGAACAATAGAGACTTATGCATGAAATAGAAAAAGAATGTTTGTGTCTATGAAAGCAACATCCCAGCTCTCAGCAGGTAGAGTGGCTGATCAAGAGGTGATAGAATATAGCAGTTCAAGAGACGGGGAGAGGCAGACTGGAGTGATTCCCAAACCTGCAAGCAACCCCACCCATCTTATTGTGGCCTACTCTCTCACTTCACACCTTTGTCAGTAGCAGCCACCCATATCATAGTGTAGGTGAAGCTCCCACGTAGGTATCTTGCTTTCTTCTTAAAGGTGCCGTAATGATAACTTTATGCAAAAAGAGGCCTCAGATTTCAAAAAAGTACCCTTTCTATCACAGTCTTGGTTTTCATGCTCTTGCAGGACTGGAATGGAGACAGACTTTCAGTAACAGCAGCAGAGTCAGTACTGAGGTGGAGTAGGGGATATCTGGGCGGCCAGGTTGTCCTTTGAAACTTAAAAGACAGGTAACGCGACAGGATGAACATCATCTCTGAAAAGATGCGCGCGATTTCACAAGTCATATAGGAATCTGAGGGCAGGAAGGAGCTGAAGGAGGAATTCTCAGTGAGGTTCTAAAAGAATCCATCTTTGTATAATTTACCTGCCCTTGTCTGTAATTTTCATATGATTTTAATAAAAATATTTACTATATATCATTCTCTCACATCACTTTCTTCTGGTGCCTGAACAGCTATTGAAAACAAAATATAGTCTAAACCATTTTTTTCAAACTTATCCCTACTGTTGCTTTTTAACCAAGGAAGACAAATTTCCCTCTTCCAGCCAAGTTTATCGTGTATTTGTATTATAAAATCAAAGTTAATTTTTATTGGTATCTGCTGTGTTTCAGGCAGGCACAAAGCATTTTATGGGGCATTATCTCATTTCCTCTTTATGTCATGGGACTTTTCCTTCAAGAATGCTTTGGCATTGTAGCTATTTCTATGGAAAACAGAATCTGAAATCAGTTATTACATGGATAGTCCTGAAACCTTATTTCAAAGTAGATATGCTTTTCGGTCTGTTTAACCTGTCTGGAACTAGGTCCAAATGCTATGCCGACTCATTTACACTGAGAACTCAGAGATGCGATGTTCCAAAGGCATTTAAAAGTTTTACCATAGGTTTATATTACTGCCTTTACACGTAATTATAATTGCCCACCTATTATTTTCATATCTGACAATGAATATGTTTGAAATGCATGGTTCATTCACAATATATGCAGGTAACACTGGACAAATTGTATAGTGCATTTGGCTTTTAGAGGCATAGTTTTACCAAGGCCAAAATAAATGCTTACCAGGTTTGGGAAGTGGAGTCATCAACAGCTCCCTTTCTGCTGAGTTCCTTTCCCATAGAAGTCTTTCCTCTCCCCTGCAGAAAATTTGGCTGTAAAAGAAATGCGTGCAAATGTCCACAGGTGCTGAGCCTGTAATGTAATGTCATGCAGGCAAATGAATAGCACAGGGGCTTAGTAAACCAAAATGCATCTGCAAATAATTGCCCATGGTAACTGACATTGGGCCAGAACATTTTTGTTTTAGTTTTTAAAGTCCTATGTTTATGCTGCTTCTAACTTGTCCCAGAGTCAGTTTCAAAGCTACACCTACAATTTCTGAATGCACAGACAAAGATATAAAGCCACGTATAGTACGTTTCACATAGTGTAGCTTCCCTAAGATAAAGATACAACCTGCAAAATAATATTTTAACATATGCTGCAAGGTTCACTTACAGAAAGGATTGAAAAGAAACGCTTACATCTTCTCAAAATGTTTTTAAGATGCTATTCACTTTGGATTCGACTCCCTATGACCAACTTATTCTAAAATGTAGTGGCAATAGAAAAAGTTTGTCTTTAAAAATTCTAATTGGATGTAAGGCCTATGTAAAAAGAAGGAGCTCATGTCTGGCACTGTAACCCTAGTTAACTACCATTGGCTGGTTTTCATGGACCTTAGAAGAGATATTACCACAGATATGTGATTTTTTTTTTTAGCAGATGGAACCTAACATAGAAAGCAGGAACTGATCAAATTTCAGAGAGAATTTATAGGGCACACATCCTGATCTACAACATGATCCCTATGCCTATAGTGCAGGGAATTTCCTGGAAGTGGGAATGGGGAGAGTGTAAGAGTCAACCTTGGGTGGTGTTCCTTAGGCCTCATCCACATTTTGTTTTGAGATAGGGTTTCTCAGTGTCCTAGGACTCACCAAGTAGGCTAGACTTGTTGACCAGTAATCCCCAGAGATTTGGCTATCTTCGTCTCCCCAAAATTGGCATCACAAGTGTGTGTCATCATTCCTGGCTTTTAAAACATATTTCGGGGGGGTTGGGGAACAAACACAGATCTTTGTTTGAAAGGCAAGTACCTTACCAACTGGTCTAGCTCACAAGTCTACTGGGAAACATGTGTTTTCAAGTTTTCATTTAAATCCTTCGGTTCATGTTAGTACAGGATGGGAGAGGTATATAATCGGATAACTTGTCCGTTAGGAAGGTGGATCCCACCATCCCACCATGGGGATTGTCACAGTCATTCTGTTCTCAGTTCCTTTGCGTGCCAGCTGTCATGTGCTCGTCACCCTATCCTTGCTCCTACGGTTGCTTTCTTTCTTTATTCGGGGCTTCATTTCTGAACAGCTCTTAACTATTCTTCACTTTAGTCTTGCTGACTTTAGAGCCATCTAAAACAGAACCAGAGTTTTTCTCTATATCAAAAGCTCAGGTCTCTCCCGCATGTTTCCGAGCTAGAACTGGCTTACCAAGGGCGTTTCGTGTAACAGAAGCTGTGGGATGATTGGTGTCTTTTGTGTCAAAAAAAGCATTCATGATTCAAAAAGCATTCATTATTCAGATACACAAAGAAGTTTCCTTGTGGCAAATTAATTTTCCGCTGTAAGACGACCCAAGTCCCTGAATAGGCTCAGATTCATTGGCAACTCCTGAGAGAGCCAATGAAAATTGTGCATAGCTTCTCAGATATATAGCCCCAGCATCCATTTCTATGTTTATGCTGTCCTCAGAGGACTCAGGGCGCAAATGTATGAACACGCGCTTTTGGGGGGAATCGAATACCCAGCCCCTCCTTTGCCAATAGACAATGTTCTCCACAACCCAGTTCCACTTCATTTTACCAGCCTCTTCTAGACCCTACAGTGTATTGTGATAAAACTGCAATTCCTGGGCCACCTCAGACACCTTCTCATCTCCGTGTGAGTTTCTCCCAGAACTCTTATTTGTGAAATTGTTCCCCCTTTCTCAATGTGAAATGCAGTCTTTTTGAAGACCCACTTCATGGTTATTGGTTTCTCTGAAGAACCTTCCGCATCTTACAGAGAGAAACTGCTCTCTTTTCATTTGCCCTGACCTAGCACGTTTCTCCCAGCTTCTTTACTGAAGTTATCGCTGTGAGTTATTTATTTCCACACACAAATATTTTCTTTGTTTTATTAAGACATCACTTGCATGGTTTAGACTCCCCGTTAAATTCACAGGTGAGTATGGGAACGGGATGCTTTCCATGTTCCTCTCGGCAGTGAAACTCATTTATACGACTCCAAGCCCTTAAGTAGTGTCTTTCTCCACATCTGGGCTGATTGTGAGGGTTTCGAAGAAAAGATCCTTTGTAACTTCTAAGGTGAGGCTGTAGAATGCTCATTCTGGGGAGATCTATTCCCCATAAAACCATAGAGACCACTGTGTGATGAAGGGGAACCTTCAGTTAGTTAGAGAAAGGGGGAGATTGGATAGACGAGAGGTCAAAGCAGAGGAAGAGGGGAAAAGAAAGAAGATGAGGAGAGACAACTGTAGTGGCATTTCAATTGCATTTTAATAAATAAAGACTGCCTGAAGATCTGAGAGTAAAACAGTCCCACTGGTCAGCCTTACAGACCAGGTTATGGGTAACATGCACCTTTAATCCCAGGAGCCACACTAGTGGCCATAGAAACTGGGCGGTGTGTGCCTTTAATGACAGTGGTGCATGTCTTTAATCCCAGCTCTAGAAGAGATTACAAAATGGGAGAAAACAGTTCTGAACACAGCCTCATTCTGAGATTCCGGGACACAGGATCACTATTTCAGACTGAGGTCGAGGTAAGAGCCAGTGGCTGACTGTTCTGCTTTTCAGATCTTCAGGTTGAACCCCAATTTCTGACCCTGAGTTTTTATTAATCGTGCTTCAGACAACTATTATCTAGCCAGCAGACATTTCAGGTAATGTACTAATATAGCCAGCTCATCAGAGGTGATATCTGAAGTCCCCAGACCAAATACTATCTGAGTGTAACTGCAAAGCAACATGATGCCTGTGGACATAAGGAGTCCTGTGAGCTTGGCAGTCGAGTGAAGCCTATTGCTTTGCGACTTATGAACACTGAAAAAAACTTAAATGAGCTGATCTTAAAAATATCATTTTATTTCTCTTAGTTCTACTCTCTTAAGATTAATGAAAGAGGCTAGGTGATGTCGGCACATGTCTTTAAAACCAGTACTTAGAAGGCAGAGGCAGAGAGATCTCTGTGAGTTGGAAGCCAGCATGCCCTACAAAGCTAGATCCAGTCAGGACTGTTACACAAAGAAACTCCATCTTGAAAAACCAAAACAAAACAAAGAGAAAGAAAGGAATGAAGGCAGGACGGAAGAAAAGGAAGCAGGAAAAATGTTAAGAAAGAAAAGGAAAGGAAAAAAGATTAGATTAAGAAATAAGCTGTTTGTTTTCAATTAAAATATAAAGGAAACATATCTGTCATAGTACTTGCTAGACTGAAAACATGAAAGAACTTCTTATTTTCAGGTTCTCCCACCAATAAAAGGTGTAAAAGAAAAAGTGAGTCAGGTAAGGATAAAATCTAATGTGCTACCAGAGAAATACTTTTCAGGGTAAATTTGCAGGTTTTTTTGTTTGTTTGTTTTGTTTTGCTAAGAACCCAAAATATTGTTTGTAAGATTAGCAGTAAATAATCAACTTACTATGATACTATTTTCATTAAAAATCCTGTTTTATAAGTGACTTTACGTTCAAGTTTGCAAATCAATGTGCTTAAATCTTTTATTTTATGGAAAAGTCAGACTGTTACCTTTCAAGGTGATAAAATTATTAAATATAGAGCTTTGTAAGTTCTGGTTGAGAAAATGATTCTTCTACTTAGTGAGTTTTTTTCTGACATACATACAATTAGCATAAATTCAGAAGTAGACTACTAATTATTGAAGGATGAAGTGCATGTAAACACAAATCTAATACATATAACAAATTTGCATTTGAGGGGTTTGAACAGTGCTTCAGTCCTGTTAAGAAGTCATCAACATGACAGTTACCACCTTGGCTTCAGCTTTGTTAAGAAGGTTCCACCCATAGCCAAAGAGCTATTGCCATTTGATTGTTGCTCCATGAGGAAAGTCTGTTTTGTCAAAGAAATGACATGTGGTATATTGTCCATACTCCAGGGTAGGTGCCATGTCCGGGAGTGATCACCCAAAACAAACTAGACTCCATGGGTTTTGTTTTATGTACTTAATTTATTCCCTCTTTCCAGTTTGGCATGTCCGCTGGTGGTGTTTCTGTTCAGTTCACATTTGGCATTCGTATTGGCAAGACTTCACAGGTTTAGCTTCTGAGGTCATTAAGACACAGTTTAACAGAAAACTATTGCCCAATCCTTAGAAACTTTCTATTCCCTCTTAGGTGAAAGAGAATTTTGGAGACTTACCTTTTGGAACTGGGCTCCACCACTCTGCATTTTGATTAGTTGTGGTTTTCTGTAGTGGTCTTTGTCTGTTGCAAAGAGAAGTTTTGTAGATGAGAAGCGAAGACTACCCTGCTATGTGGGTATAAGGGCAAATGTTTATAGAACTCTATACAAAACGCTAGAGAGAAATGAGTACAGCTGGCAGCGAGAGAGGTGGGCCTCTCCAGGGAACAGCACACCAATTGGTTGTCCTGTGTCAAACAGTCAGTCCGCCTTGAGAACATCCATACAAGAAATATATAAACTCAACATGTTGGGGCTGGAGAGATGGCTCAGAGGTTAAGAGCACTGGC
Organism: Ondatra zibethicus; assembly: GCA_004026605.1. Taxonomy (NCBI): domain Eukaryota; kingdom Metazoa; phylum Chordata; class Mammalia; order Rodentia; family Cricetidae; genus Ondatra; species Ondatra zibethicus. Next base: position 87,156 of record PVIU01006487.1, read on the forward strand.
TGCTCTTCCAGAGGTCCTGAGTTCAATTCCCAGCAACCACATGGTGGCTCACAACCATCTATAATCAGATCTGGCTCCCTCTTCTGGCCTGCGGGCATACATCCAGACAGAATGCTGTATATATAATAAATAAATAAATCTTTAAAAAAATAAACTCAACATGTTATATTTAGAAACTTACATGTACATATAACTGCATATAGGTAAGTAATAAGCATTAAGAATTAATGAAAGACGAGGCCATAAATTTGAAGGAGAGGAAGGAAAGGTGTCTGAGAGCATGTGAGAAATGTAATTAAATTACAAACCTCCAAAATAAGCAAAGAATAAACCCAAAGAAATTGGTTGTTGGTGGGGAGAAACCACGAAGTTGAATGGGGAGGGAGGTGAGGGAGGACTGGGAGGGGAATGAATATGATCAAAATGTATGGAACTTTTAAAGAAGAAGTTTAAAAATTCTTTAAGAAAGATATGATAGTACACCTTAGGGAAATAATTTACATTTTGGACAAACTACTTCAAAATGCATTATGACTTATGCTGTTTAGACCTGCAATAAACTCATATTGATATTATCTTTCCAGATATTTGTGTGCTGTTATTTAATTCTTTTTCAGCCACATGGGCAGCTAACCATAAAAGAATTTCAGAACAAGGAGAGGTAAAGGCTATGCTTTCTTTCTCATGCATGCCATGTTAAAACACTTTTCTATGTACTGCATGTATATAAATTTCTCTTCATGTCCATGTAATTAAAAGTAGCAATTCAGACATGGTTAAACACAGGATATACATACATACACACACATGTATTATCTAGCAATCAAAATAAGACATGGAACATTATTTTAGCGTTTTGACTTATAAATTATTAATAATTAATTTAATTAAAGAAGTGGACAGTCAGACAACAAGGACAGACCAACAGACTTGTCCTAGTGGAAGGAAATTCTGCCAGTCAGTTGGCAATAACTTTGTTGTGAAATGCTTTGAACCAAGACAATGGGGACGACAGAGTCCCTGGATCATCTGCAGCTTCGCTCTCTTAAAAAAAAAAGTGGGCAGAGCTTTGGCCTTGACAAAAAGGGGAAGGAGTTATTTCTATAATACCAGATAATAGCTTGGAATCCAAGCATTGCTAGACAAATGCAGGGAACTAAGCCATCTTGCTTTAATGTGAGAGTCAACACATCTTTAAACCTTTGGCAGAAAAATAACTCTCGGGGCTTCTCTGTATATCCTATCTTCTTTTGTTTGCTCGTTGAATCTCAGTATTATCTTTTTTATTGTTTGGTGCATCACATCAATACTATAGTTCATATTTACCAGCACTTTTCACATCTTTTCTCCAAGGTAAGACAGATTGCCAGCAGAGGCCCACCTTTGGGTGAGGGTTACTCTTGGGTGCTACCACTCTTGGGCTATACTGTGCACCCTGTTCACTCTAGCAGGCTCCTCTGTGAGTGTTGTGTTTTTTGTTTGCTTTGGGATAATTTCATGGCTTCAGAAATACACATTCATTTTCCCCCTAAAGGAATTAAATCACCATCTAAGTTGGAAGACTGATAACATAAGTCTTCGGGGTTTTGAGGACATTGAGCTAGATTTTTCTATCTCAAATCAAATAAAGTACTTGCATTTAGGATCAAAAAGATGGGAAATATACCATGAGATGGAAAATCCTATGGGGCAAGAGCTGTGCTTCTTCATTAAATCTTTCTATAGTTACTTCAACTGTATCACGTACTCTGACTTCTAATATGTATTTGTTTCATAGTGTGTGTGTGTGTGTGTGTGTGTGTGTGTGTGTGTGTAGATGCCCATAAACGATCCTCTTGAGCTGGAGCTGCTGGTTATGACACACTTGCTGTGAGGAACAGAACTCTGATCCTTTCCCAAAGCAGCAAGGATTCTTAACAGCTAAACATGGCTACTGCTCCCATTATATATTTGTTGAATGGACAAACAAGGGAAGAGAAAAATCAGATCCTACTGTGTTTCTACCTCTGCTTTAATTGTTTTGATTAATCTTATATAATAAAACTAAGATCTTAATATATTGAATGGAAATTTAGAAAATTTGTGATTTATAACAAGATTACACAGATACTATATAATATATGCACATATATTTTTCATATTTTTCTCTAAGTGATATTTGTTTGCTTGTATTCTGGCAAGTAATTCATGAAAATAAAAGAAAAAAATGATTGTCCCAAATACTGAGAATTGATGTTTCCAAGAACAAAGCAGTTTTCACAGTTCTTTAACCATACTTTAAAAATTTGATAATGTATCTTCAGATTGATAAATCTGAGCCATTCAATTATGAGCTTGGTTTGCAAAAACATTCATTATTATTATTATTGTGTACATGTGTGTGCATGTCTGTGAGTGCAGGCACATGTATGTATGTGTGTGTGAGTACAGGCATGTGTGTGCACATGAACATGTGTGTCTCTGTGAGTGCAGGCACATGTGTGTAAAACCAGAGGACAAACTTTAGGAGTTGGTTTTCCCTTCACCTTGACCTGGGCATCAGGTTCAGGTCTTCTAGTTTGTGAGGTAAGCACTCTTATCCTCTGAGCCACATGGCTGTCTCCTTTACTTCATTTTTATGAAGATTTTTTATTTAAAAACTAATTGCCTCCTCATTTTCAATGTGTCTCATTGCTGCTATGTTTGAAGTAATATTCATAAACAGGCAAGAAAAAGATACTAAAAGACAAAAAGAAACAGCATTGTTTAAAATATTGGTAGTGGGAATGTTTCTCACTGGCTTTAGCTGTTTTCCACCAGTTTCAGAAACTCTAGTAGTACCCGAGATTGCAAGGGGTGTACATACACATATGTATCTAAGCCTTTCTGTTTTATTCATATTTTGGTACATTTAGAGAAAAAAATTGAGTAAAGTGACTTCTAGTATGGTTTTGTTTATCATAAAAGCTAGGCACATTCAACAATCATCAGATTTTTGTCTTGACTGAAAATCTTCCTGTTGATTCGAGAAAGTTCTATGCGGTTGGGCAGGATTACTATTGTTTCCATGCTATTTTTATGAATGTTGCAGAAAGTAAGTATCAGAAAGGGCAAGGGGAGGCCAGGTTGTGGGCACCTGTAATCCTAACACTTGGGATGGATGTAGAATCAGAAGAATTAGGAGTTCAAGGTCATTCTTGGTATCCAGCAAGGTCCAGACCAGACTGGGATATATGAGACTTGTTTCAAAACAAAATAAGGCATAAAAGCAAGAACTTAACAATATTAAATTTTCTTTCTACGTCCTGTAAGATAGGAAGCACCATGAGGCCAGTTGAATTGTAGGGGAAAGAGCATTTGAAAAGCTTTCGATTTTAGAAAAATGCATTCTTAGCTCATGCGCTACTCTTCTACCATGTCATCACTCCTGCACACATGCAATAGTGAAACATATGAAAATAAGGGAGCTTCCCATATTTTTATCAGGAGGCCGGGCCTCCGTCTCTTGCTCCGCCACATAATAATGCTCATGTATTGACAGTAATCTCAGAGTACATAAGTGATTTTGCATCTGGCCTATCACGTTGCTCCTGAGAATGCACATTTTACATGGACATGTATTATTTAGTACTTGCTATTCCATGGGAGCGATTCACCTCTTTCACAGATAAAAAGAGTTCAGAGAAGAGGTCACGCCAAAATGGTTTATGCATTAATGATGGTCCTTTACCATCTTCATTTAGATTGTTTGTGAAATATTTAGGGAGGGAGATGTAATGGACTCACTAGTTAATTAACAGACAAATCTAATGGGCTCCTGGAAGCCTTGTTAGTAGGTCAGGTCAGGAGAAAAGCACTCATTTTTGTAAGGCAGTGACAAAGTTCTCAAACTCTGGTGCAAGTGTTAGGGCTGCCTATGAGGATAAAATGCAAGTTATTGGGCCTGGTTTGATTCATCTGCTATACCTCCCTGTTTTTGCAGACATGCACCAGTATACAAAGGTGTGCATGAAGTCTTTTGGTCAATGGAGATCACAAACGTAATTTGATCTACACAGAATTTTGAAATTTGAAATCATGGCAACACATGGGGAATAACAAAATAGAAACTTCATTTCCCAGCTGTAGCTGGAGGACAAGATTTTAACATAGTTTCTGATTTATCAGGTTTTTCTTTAAAGGATTTTAGCTATGTCTACTTCAGTTGTGTATGTTGCTCCTTCCTGCAATGCCACAAAGACAAAGCTGAGAAGCATGAGGAATGGCAATGGAAAAATAAAAAGCCATCTGAATTGCACTTAGAGTTGTTAGTGAAAATATATACAGGAGATAGTTATTCTAATAGTCTGCGAGTTACATTGACATAATGGAAGAGAGATGTGTTTTTGCACGTGTGTGTGTGTGTGTGTGTGTGTGTGTGAATGATTTTGATTTGCTCACAGTTGGTTGAAGATAGATTGGCAGTAACAGCTGCCACCAAGTGTCAACAATCAAGTACAATGAAGTGTGGCACCCCCCCACCCCCTCGACTGTTTTTCATTCAAATGAGTTATGAGTTCTTACTGTGCAGAAGCACTCTTACTTTAAGAAAAAAATTAGAAGTTGAGTTGTGAGAATTGGGGAATATCCACCTGGCAGGGAAATTTTCATGCTTTGAAAAAAAGCAGAAAAATAGATTACATTAGATCAATCAAAGTCGCTAGAAAATGCTAAATCAGAGGGGGGGGGAAACAGTGAGAAATAACCCAAAAAACAATCCAGATGAACCTATTAACAAGGACAAGTGTCTATTTTTCTTGGTTCAAGGACTCGGTTACAATGGGTTAGTGCACCAAGCACCCTATCAGAAATGCACAGAGATAACTACAGAGAACAAGGGGCCCACTCAACCCCCAACATCAAAGCCCCCTCAGAGGATAAAAAAAAAAGGCTTCGTTACTTGTAGCTTAATCCAACATTACACACTTCTTTCAAACATCAAAAATGCTGCTCAGCTTTGGATGGCGGGGCATTCTCACTACTAATCCAGCCTTAATTATAAAAATTTTATACTCCCTCGGTTCCCTGCCCTCTGTACTACCGATTGCCTGCTGGGAGGCAGAGGTAAGAGAAGAGAAAGGAAATTAAGGTGTCTACTACATGGAAAAAAGGGAATCTCACCTCACTTAGTGGTCATAGTTAGCTAGTACGTGCGTAAAGAGCTTTTCATAGAGCTCCTAACAGAACCTCAAAGTGTCCCCTCATTTGACAGAAATAGTATTCCCCTTTCTTCAACTCTCCGTAATGCTGTGTAGCTTCTGAGCCCTCTGAGGAATCTTAAGTAGGAGTGAGGCCCCTCACACCTCTTTGGGCTACTTGCCTCAAAGGATAAAGGCTATATATTTCTTGTCAGCTAGGTTTTACCCACGAACATTGATTTGTGAGCTTTCTGTGCCCTTGGGTCTAAAAGTGCATGCTGTCTGCGCCTGGGTACTTGAACTTGAATGATGTCAGGCTACAGAGGTAAACAAATTGCCCCAAGTGCAAAGTAAATGAATTAGTCTGAGAAAGTCTCATGAATAGCATAAGCTTCTGGCTTCTCACCTTTTCCTAATGATGACCAAAGTTTATTCTTTCTCCTCCAATAACACCCCTAAATATTTGCAGACAATTAACATGTCTCTCCTTATGTGTTTCTCCTCTAGCCCAAACATGTCTGCCTTATTTCCAAACCTCTTATCGGTTCCCTTACTTGCCTTTGAACTTTGAATTTGCCTTTCTTTCTAAAGACATGAGAGAGGCAGCAGAGCACAGCACTCAGAAGCTTAGATGAGCGATTTAGACCAGTAGAAAGTGAACCCCGTCTTCTCGCATTCTTCATAGAGTGCTGATGTATTAAATTTTTTGTCTTTATTGGAAATAGACTTTGGTTTAGTTCTGCTAAATTTATTGCTATCACTCTGTGGCAGCAGAATCATCAGTAGTGCTAAGCACCCTCCTCTCCTCACCTGAACAGCAGCAGGCCCCATCATTTAACTATTCCTATGAGATTGCTAGATTTCCCCTGTGCATTAAACTTCTCTTTATTGGCATCTATCCTCAACAATAAAGTAAGTACATTTTTTTTTGCTGCTCATGAGCATGTTTAATAATATTTGATGATTTGTTGGATTGTGTTTTCCAGTTGAAAAGCCCCCAGTAGATCATATGTTGGGAAGGACAATTATACAATGTTGATTTCCGTCAAACTTGATGTTAGTCCCTTAGCAATTATCCTGGTGTCCAAAAGATCAGAAACAATAGGCCATCCATCTTTTAGTAGTTTCCTCTAATCCACATAGCTCTGGTTTCTCTATGAATGTCACCCCCTGCTTTTGAAGAGAGGACAGGTGTCAAATGACAGCTGCACTGGGTCGCTTTTGGCAACCTCCCAGCAATGAAGATGCCCCAAGTACCCTCTCCCCTAGCCTGATCCCCAAGTATCACTTCCTCCACAGAACTTAGATAGGCCAAACTTGCAAGGGAAAAAAATCTATAACAAAAGTTATAAACTATCACCTAATCATTTTTGTTTTAGCGATTTAGTAGAGGGTAAACTGTGACTTCCAATATGCATTTTTCATGAAAAGTGCTATATTTCAAATGTGTTCATTCACATTATCCAAGACACAGACATTCATAAGTAATGCAACATCATTGTATCATTCATTTTCATAAAAGTTCATTCTATTCCAAATTAGATTGAACTTTAAAAAATAAGGCCCATCTGTAGTAAAAATAATAATAGTTAACATTACTTTAAAATTATATTATTATGAGAGAATAAATGAGTTGACTATTATTAGGATTTTCAGAAGAAAACTGTACTTTATATGATACATTTTCATGAATGTTATATAAATGCTACTTAAGACATAGCTTATTCTCTGTCTACATACAATGGTTCAGCTAAACAGTGATCAAATAACCCTATTAATGCTTGTTGACTCTTCCAACAAGATATTCCTAATAATAGGAAGGTTTTAATCAGCAGAGCTCTTTGGTGTCTAAATTTAAATATGAAATTATTTTGACATTTTGTGTTTGTGCATATTTGAATTCTACTACAGCAGATGTCTGTGTCTGTTTTCTTATGAAAACCATGCTTAGCATTCAATACCAATTCAGTTCTCATATTGATTGCTAAAAGTGCGACTTAGATAAGATGAAACTCACATCCTGACTTTACAGGGTGTGACGCATTTACTTTTTGCTGCTTTCACATGACTCCTACCATAGCATCTAAGTTGTTTTGTGGGTAGGAAGGACCCACAGGTCCCACAAGAGTGGCTGACACAGGGAGCTGCTAAACAGGTAATTGTTGAAAAGGCTAACAAACTTATTTGACACCCTGTGCTTCAGGCACAGGAATTCCAAGAAACTGCAGAGAAGGAAATAGAAATTCCCAGGAAGAGAAGAATGTTTAGAGCACTTCCTGGTTAACATTTCTGTCTTTTCCTGGCAATAGCTATGGTGTCTGACCCACCTGAATAAGTGAGCACACCACTCTCCTTCAGGTTCTGCTCCCACAGTCCCAATATATATATGGAAAGAGAGAGAGAGAGAGAAGATAGAGGAGTCTAAAGGCTGACAGTGTGTATTATTTGTCTTTCTATTCATACTGAATGAATGCTTTAATGGTACATTATATATGACACTAGCTCAGAGAGTAGGTGAGAAAAAATAATTACTTTTTATTTTTGACTCATGATGCAGGTTCAATTAATTTTTCAAAGACCTTCACAATCTGAATATTCTCAATAAATACCTTATTTTTTGGTAAGTGCACAGACCAAAAGATTAAGTACTTGACATATGCAGCACAACCGACACTAAGTTACACTCGAAAGAGCATTTGTGCGGGAGCTGGAGGACTCAAGGACAATTCTTTCTTTGCCCAAGTTCTGTACCTGAAGCATCTGTTGTTCCTAACCCTAAATCAAGCTCATCAAACTAACATGTGCACACACACACACACACACACAGAAGCTTACACCAACCTTATATATTCACCCTGTGACTCTTGTTACCTGTGGTTTTCACTCAAGCACAGCTTATTTCTTTCCTTCCAAGCTCTCTGGTCTCTTTTATCTTTGATATTCAAGAATAACTGTAGTTTATCTGAAATGAGTTTATTTAGCTCCTTATAGATTTGTGTTGTTCACAGATCACTAAAAAGACCACCAATCTCTCTAGTGGGTTACATTCCAAGGCTGAGGCTATTTGTAGACACAGATTATGAATTTTAAGCTATTTATTTAACAGATTTATAAATATTGTTTATGACTCCTAGTTTGGGCTCTTTCCCTTAAATTAATAGAGCTCAAAAGCTAACACAAAACCATGACAGAAAATAAGGGCTTTGTTTTGTGTTTCCCTATTTTTAAAGTTGCTCCCATGAAAAATTATTTAAAATTCCTCTAGCTTGCAAACATCCATTTGGCTGCTGACTGGAATGAAAAGCCAACATGGTTTAGCGAACGATTGAAATGTTCTCATATTTATTTGATCTGTAGGATCAGTTTTGCAGTTCTGGATGACTTTACACAACTTCATGGAAGTCATTTTGCAGGAAATTGCAAATTATTCTGCACCAACTCGCTTTGTCTCCTGTTCTGTGGTGTGGGGCTTAAAAGCCTGCAAGGCTCCTTTCTTGTCCAGGGGCTGTTGTAAATTGATTTGGTGGTGGGGAAAGCCAAGAACCAGAAGGAATGGCTTTCTCCATCACATTTAAATTCTTCTTCACTTCTGCAATTCTGTTCCAATAATAAGTGCTCTCATTTAAAAAAAAAAACCTTTTCTTCTATTATGAAGTATATTTTCTTTATTTAGGGAGTACTTAGGCACATTGAAGATTTTCAAACTTGCTCTTTTTAATACAATCATGCCATCATTTATGCATTAGTTACACTGCACACATGCTTTCTAGAAGTTATAGCAATATCCTCTATTGTTTACCTAACACTTGCTTCAAGGGAATATTAAATTAATCTTCTAAAAGGAACCTCAAGTACCTGTCTTTCTTGTCTGATTTTATACTCATAGCAGAATCCCATAGTCCTAGAAAGACAAAAAGTCCAAACTTAGAAGAGAGCACACAGTTGGCCAGGAATAACAGCTGAAGGCAGTAGAAGCATGTGGGGATGGGTTGTATTTTTCCCAAAGCTTTGTTGGAGGTACAGAAGAAATCGTCTAGACATGATGTTGGATTAAAAACTAACAACAAGAAGTTAGTGGATTACAATGGCGGGAAAGCGTAATCCCCGGTGTACTTTGTCGGGTTTCCCTGGCACGTCAAAATGTCAGCTCTTTCTTCTGTGCATTTTAGAAAGACAATCACATTGTTGATAGTTTGGCCCTTGCCTTTGCGAGGCTGCTTTGTTAGAGCCAGTCTGCTTTTGGCACATGGAGGCAGGACCAGGGCTGCAAAACAGAGAGGAAATTCCAAAGCAGTGCCTCCAAAACTGTAATATCTGTTTACATTTTTCTGTGGCTCAGAGAAAAACAGCTCCTGCTGAGTTCAGAGACACAGTCCCGAAGACAGGCTGCATGACATGGTTCTGAAAACAGGCCAAACAAACGGGCACTGTGAACAGGCCGCACAAACGGGCACTGTGAATAGGCCGCAGGATGATACCATCCTAAAACCTTTCTATGGGACTCAGGTAAAACCTTCAGGGCAGTCATTTGTCACCTTTGCTCGGCGATAGAAGCGTATTAACAGACGTGTGATAAGTGGGGCAGTAAGAGAGGCCACAGGCTGGACTTTGCAGGGTTGCCTTTTACAGACACTTGGGATACAGTGTCGGCATCCTTAGTCTTTCACTTTGCCTTGTCCATATCATAGGTTCAAGGACAACGAAGAGTGTTGGTTTCCTTTGAGAACTTTGGGAGGAGAAAATTTGATATTGGGCAGAAAATTTGCTTTGAGGGTGTGTGGTTTAAGAGGCCACAGCCCTGAACACGTAGACCTTCCAAAGCGTCTTGTCTGTCTTTGAGTAGCTAAGGCTAACAGCACTGCAGAACAATAAAACATCGATCCGCTAGAGGACCATGCTCCATTTTTCACTGTCTTGTTCCATTCTTTTTTGTACCCTAGGATGAAATATTCAATTTTAAACTGAAAGGTTCTAGCCATTAGTAATCTTTAAATACTACATAATCTTTTAAAATGGAGAGTAAAGGCAAAGTCTTTGATAATTACCTTGGTCGCTCGCCCCCCCCCCCAGCGTGTGGGGAAAGAGACAAGAGAATTTAGTGTGAGAGTGTACTCTGTCTGACCCGTGTGCTTCTCTGATCGTGGCCACTTTGCCTACTTATCTGCTGCTGGAATTTCGCCGTTTAAAGGCTGCTCTTCATGTCCAAATGATATATAGGCACGTTGTACTTTTTGGAGAAAAAAAGTGACCGTTTTTCACTGCAAAGCTACTTGCATTCCTACAGTAGTTGAAATGATTAGGATATCCTTATTATTTATAGCTATATAGGTAATGCCATAAATAAAAGACACACTGATTATAGCTTTCCTTTTTCTCAGTTGGTCATAATTTCCCTTGAGGAAGAAAATCGTGCTTGGTATTTTCTTTGCTCCACCTTGACATGCTTGACCTCAATTTCTTAAACCATTCGAAATTAACCAAATATAAAATGAATGCAATAATTCCCCTTCTAAAAGCTGATTTTAACATTCTATTACTCCTCTAACTTTAAGACAATGAAAACTGAATACTTAAATCTCAGCATAATTACACTCTTCTTTGAGGAAGGAGAACTGAGAAAAACTCTAAGAGTAGAAGCTGAAGAATTTTCTGTAATATGAAGATTTGAAAATTATAGTCTGTCTTTGTATAGTTCCAGCTATACTGTCGAAAGATCATCTTACTGATTTCATAAATAATTTCATATTTTAAGAACATAAACAGGCTGGAAACATTCAACCAAATGTACCTTAAGTACAGGAAAATACTTAATTCATTTTAGCATTTAAAAATAATTTTGCGGGCAGACTCCAAAGTTAGAAAGTACTAGCTTTATGTACAATAAATGTGCAAAATATGTGCTGGCAATACTGTCTGAAGCGCTTGTAATGGATAGGCGAGAAAGAACTGAGCCATCAGAATAGGTAAATTGGTGCAGTCGAGGCAAATGGATTACCAAATAGGATTAGAAATAAAGGAATGGAGGAAGCAATTTTCAGAATCCAAATGGGTGTAGCATAGACATGGATTTGGGCACCAAAAGTTAAAGAACAATTGTGGAGGAAAGGTTAAAAGCCTGGGCATCTCTATGCTTTGTAATACCATTGATAGTTTGTGGAGTGGGGAGTAGGCTCAGAGATAATGAAACCTGGATACATAAAATGTGTTATTGTAGCCATACTGGCACACTGAGAATGTAGACCAAGAACAAGTGTGAAAGCCACAGATAACCCAATGGAAAGCAGCAGTAGGTTAGACAGTCCTCAGGGCAGTCAGAGGGAAGACTCCATCCCTTGGCAAGCTGAAGATGTGAAGAAAGCCATCATCTCTAATTGCTACACTTCACTCTCAATAGAGCTCTAGATCTCTCTAAAAGAATTAGAAGTAGGACAGACAATACACAGGGAGGAGTTATAAAGCAGCACGTGACTCAGGAACTGCTCCATCTGATAGTTCTTGTCTTTACCTTGCTTTCCCCTCACCCCGCCACCTAACATCGCTCACTATTTACTATTATAGATGTTCACATTCTAATGGGTCGTTTGTCTGATTCCTTCCTCATCCGGATGTATAATTCACAAGGTTCTAAATGTTGTGTTCATGTCATTACAGAAGCCCCTGCTCTCAGAACTCACAATTGAGCAAACATTGGCCATGACAAAACATGGAGAACTTTTGGTCAATTATAAAAGAGAGAAAGAGAGAAAACATACCTTTCATAAATGAGCATTACTGCAACAAAGCAGCTCACACAATCATCATGGAGGACAAGTTGGCACAGACAAATGTGAGAGCTAATTAGAGATTGAGCAACATTGACAATTATGGTGGGGGCCATTGCTGAAACCTTTGCACAGCATAAATGCTCATTCCCAGCTGAAGCCAAGACAATAGTATGGTTTTCCCCAAAGAACAGGCAGGGACATAGGTCAAGGCTGATAGAGATCACCAATGTCCTTCCAGAAAAATGCCTGGCTTCATCCTAAGGAGATAGTGAACAATAATCAGAGATTCTATATTAGAGGGGCTCCATTCTCTGGAGGCATAGAAGTCAATAAGTACATACCCAAGTATGGAGGGGCACATTAGATTTCTGGACCTAAATCTCATGTCACTAAGAAAATCACATGATTTTTAAAGGTTAAATAGTACAGAGTTATGGAATTAAAATCCAAAATAAGGATGTGAGTGCTTTCAAAAGAAAATTTAACAAAATAGAAAATGAAATAATAAATGATTTTAACTCCTTCATGTGTAGAAAAAGAGAGGGAAGATTAGGAATGGAAGGAGGAGATAAAGAGAAAATAGAGAATATAATTCAAGAAGAATAGAAAAATGCATAATAAAGAGCTAAAACACAATGTATAATTAATTAGAATTCCAAGAACAACAAAACAGAATAAAAGAAAATTAACAACAGAGCATAAAAATAAAATATGCACCATTGAAATAAATAATGAAATAAATTTTAGGCTGAGTCTATCTACAGAGTATGGTATAAGGAAGTCACAGCCTGCTCTCTATGGACAAAGAGACCAGGAATGTTTTTGGTATGTAAACCAGCAACAGCAGTTTGAAAATATTATTGAAAGGTATAAAATTAATGAATAAAAGCAAAACAGTCAAGGCAAAAACTATAAACTAGTTAAGTAGCAGGACAAAATTCCAGTCTTTACTAACAATATTGAAAAATGTTTGCATGGGAAAGCAAGGCACATTAAAATTTCACCCTTGAAGAGATTTCATAGACTTGATTTTCTTTTAACAACTATAATATAAAGGGTTATTTTATTTTTACTGAGAGAGAGTGTGTGTGTGTATTTATGTTCACCTGTGTGCAAGAACCTGCAAGGGACAAAAAAGGGTGTCAGATCCTCTGGAGTGGGAGCTACGGGCAACTGTGAGCCTCCTGAGATGGGTACAGGGAACCAAACCCCAGCTCTTCACAAAGATCAGCAAGTACTCCGGGCCACCACGCCATCTCTCTAGCCCTACAAGTGTGTTGGTTGTATAAGGAAAAGAAATCTTGTAGAGCAAAACCAAACTTTTTCAAATATTAAAGGAAATGAGCTATATGATTGAAAGATACAATGTAGTGGTGACCATAAAGCCCACCGAGAGGCTTAGCCAACCACCAACTCAGAAAGTCTTCTAGGATCCATTGCCTGTGCAGAAGACAAAACAGATATTGTGGAGCTGCATCAAGTATAAAGTATCCCTTGGAACCACATCCGTGTTTTATCTCTTCCCACTTTCAATTACCTGTGGTAAAAAAAAAAAACCCAAAATTAAATGGAAAATGCCTTAATAAATGTTTTATAGGTTTTAAGTACCTGTGGTGATTTGAATGAGAATGGTCCCCATAGTCTCATATGTTTGAAGGCTTGGTCCCTAGCTGGTGAAAGTGTTTGGGAAGGATAAAGGGATGTGGCTTTTTTGAAGGAGGAATGCCACTGGTGGTGAGCTTTGAGGTTTTAAAAACCACATGTAGAGTAGGCCTGCTTTTGGGACCGGGAACCTCGCCCAACCAGCTTCCGCGGATTCATCTGGACCCTGTCCCGGCTGCACCTGAGCTCGGCCCACCCGGGCTGAGGCCTTGGGGGAAGGGCGAGTCCCCTGCTAGGGGGCCTCCTTTGTCCCACGGAGCTGAGCAGAGAGGAGCGGGCAACCCTCAGTAGGCCTGCCTTTGGGTCCGGGAACCTCGCCCAACCAGCTTCCACTGATTCATCTGGACCCTGTCCCGGCTGCACCTGAGCTCGGCCCACCCGGGCTGAGGCCTTGGGGGAAGGACGAGTCCCCTGCTAGGGGGTCTCCTTTGTCCCACGGAGCCGAGCAGAGAGGAGAGGGCAACCCTCAGTAGGCCTGCCTTTGGGA
>PVIU01006488.1:0-101214 GCA_004026605.1 Ondatra zibethicus
CCAGGTTCTGGCTATTACAAACAATGCTGCTATGAACATAGTTGCACAAATGCTTTTGTAGTATGATTGGACTTCTCTTGGGTATATTCCCAAGAGTGGTATTGCTGGATCCTGAGGTAGGTTGATTCCCAATTTCCTGAGAAACCGCCACACTGATTTCCAAAGTGGTTGCACAAGTTTGCATTCCCACCAGCAATGAGGGCAGGGCACCATGCCCTCTTTCAAGGAAGAAGGGGGAGGAAGGAGGGGTGGGGGGGTAGTGGGAGGGGACCGGGAGAAGGGGAAGAAAGGACAAAAAAATTTTTTATCTTTAATTATGTTCTTGAATGGAAAAAATAAAACAAAACAATGTATGGAAAAAAGAAAAAAAAGAAAAAAGAAAAAAAAAACACACATCCACAGTTGTGTTTAAGAGGTGACTCTAAAACTAATTATATTGATGAGGGAGGTGAAACACCATGGATGCATAACTGGATTTACTGTACAGAACCAGGTACCATCTCAACAGACACTTTCCAGGGAGTATGGAGCTGGTTATACTACCCTTGAGAGGAAGAGAAGTCAGCATGGTAGCCTTTCATTGATTTAATTAAATCTTTAGAACAAAAGGCAGAGAGAGCTCAAAATAAATATTTTATATCACTGGGTTTACTGCCTAAGTTTTGTGTTCTTATATGTATTATAAATTCTTGTGACTGATTTGTCTACTAATTGATGTTTGAAACTCTATTGCATGGGTACATCAAGTCAACAATTACCATGGTCTGTAATTTGTTTAATTAGAGATAAATCTCAATAAAACATGTTTTGCGTGAACAAGCTTTAGACATGATCCTGTGGTCATGACACACTGAATGCTTTTTGGATTAAAACATCAATAAATGTAAGTCTTCTTAAAGTGATAAAATGTGTCTTGTTTGGAGCTGGAAGTTACTTGAGTATGAGAGACTAGATTTAACTGGCAAAATAACTGGTGAAGTATATTTATTTATTCTGTATAGTTAGACTTTCAAGCTTGCCAGTTTAGAGAACGCACACAGACATTAAACTTGGTTTTTCATTTGATCGCATAAAGTTAGTTTCCGTTTGTTCTTTTTACAGGATTTATGACTTAAGGAACAGTAAGACTGGAGCAACTTGATTATAGCCCTGAATTTCTTCTTTGGATTGGGTTTTAGAGAGTCTCTTGTGGAAGACATCATGGCTGCTTCACTAATGTACCACTGATAACAGGATCTTATACTGGCATGATACAGTTTAGCAAAGTTTTGAAAACTAAAGACTACATGACACTGAATTATGAACTGTCCTGTGGGAGTTTCTAATGCTTCACTTGGCAGGACTTCCCAACGCAGTTTCACACACCTCTAAAGGCTGTCAAACAGATCACACCAATGCAGCCACTGAAGTTGGACAAAACACACAATAACCTTGCACTTCAGTTTCCTTTTATGAGAAAAAAATAATTATTCTTGCCTGTACTAAGTCACAGGATCACTCTGAGGCTTTTGTGAGATGTGTATCTAAATTCTTCCCAAGTTTTTAAGTTCCAAACAGATATCAAATACTATTATTGTGGATACTGGCATCCCAAAATATCTTTTATTTTAGACAACATTAATATAATGAAGTAAAATGCCAAATATTCCCTGAAGCAATATCTTATTGTGGTTTGAAAAAGTAAGCTATTTGGGAGATCTTTCATGAAATTTTAATTGTAACTTATAGACCATGAAAATCAAAAATTTAATTTTAAATTTTTCTTCATATTGATGGAAATCATTTTATTCTCTGAAGAAAATAGATTACTTTTCCATTTAGTGGCGTATTCTTCATTATTCTATATCAAGGCTCAAAAAAGTGTTTATGATGAGGAGCACATTGCTGTTTTCTAAGACGTTTCTAAGACTTATTTTAATATAAATGTTCAAAAACTGAAAACCATTTATTCAAATATTATCATTTTCATCATAACATTTGTATTATTTATATTTATTTTCTGAGTTTCATTGAACGTTTTTGTTCCTTAATCTGGAAAATTTGTTAAGAAATTAAATTGTTGAATAAAATATGTGGAGGCTAATGCAAATTACTAGATTTTCAAAAGATAACAAAGAGAAAGTAGACAGGCTAATTTTAAGTTTTGTTGATTAATAGTCAGAAGGAAACACAAGGGCAAATGTTAAAACCTTTTCTTTTTAGATACTGGATACCTATTTTGAAGTCTCAGAAAAAGAACCATACCAAAGAAGACATCAGTTACATACCTCTTCGTTCAGAAGTTATCATTTCCAAGGAAAAGATAACGCATTGCCCTATCAGTGAACCAATAGACAAAAGAAGATAGAAGATATTGCAATCATAAAAGAAGAACATTTTAAAAATTATTGTTTGTGCCCCTTATTGTGCCATTCAAAATCAAATTTCTTCATTACAGGTAGTATATTGAATGAAATATTATTATTAGAGAAAACACCAATTCGGAACTTCACAGCTTTGACATGTCTTCCTTGTTTAAAGGCTAATGGATGCTTCAAAAAGCATAACTCCTTCAGAATCTCACCATTACTTAACACCATGGTTGCCTCTTTCTTTATTGTTCTATTGCTCTCAATGACACCTTGTTCTCTGCCTCCTTGTTTGTCCTTTGAGGAGTGAGTGCCCTTCCTGTGCTTGAAGATCAAATGTTTGTTTGACTGGGGGCTCTTGTCTTTTTCTTCGGTTAGAGGATTCTCCTCTGGGAAATCTAAGTCAACGTTTATGCTGATTACTCCAGATCTAGCACAAACTTCTTGCTGAGTTTAGGACTCAGAAAGCCCAATTGCCTGAGGATATGTGTGTATTCCTACCCTGTTCCAAATTTAATATGTTCAAAGGTGAATTTGAAATCTTTTTATCAGCTCCAACCTTTTCCTATACTTTTTTTCTTCAGTTCAATAAATGAAACTTGATGAATTCTTAGGCTTTACTTGTTACTCTTTATTTTGTTATAAATAGCAATTCTAAAGCTAAAGAAATTTCTACAATTACAGTAGCCATATGTACATATATACACATACATATTCATATTTATTATTATTAAGACTGTTTCATAGTTATTCTACCAAGAAGGTTACAGCGATATCATCTATTCTCACCAGATGTCTTCATGACATTCTGTTTTTCTTCAGTCCAACAAAGAACACACTTCTCATGGAATGTATTCGGCTCTTTTTGAGGACAGTCAGCTTTACAAACTTTCTGGTTTACTATTTCATGTTCCCTGTGATTGGAATGGTGTAGCCTGAAATAAAAGCAAAGCTAACGATGCCCCCATTAACTTAAGGAATAGAATACACAACTTTCTAGATCTAGCCCATTTTCACAGGTTTTAAAACTACCTAAATTATGGACTTCCTGAAGTATATTAATTGAATTTTCGTTTTTATTAGATTTCCCATCAGATCACATTGTAAGTAAGAAACTATAAATAGAATATGTATAAATGAGCTAAATGTTTCCCCATTATAAACTTAAAAGACAAAGATGGAGTATTTCTTGGCATTGCTGCTAAGGGTTAATGGAAACTTGAAATTCCTCTCCACCAACATGGATATTATCTAAAATTCTGCTATAATAAAATAGATGCACAGTTGGGGTGTAAAGAGAATTGCCAGTAAGCTGTTTGTGTATCAAAACTTGTATGGATACAGAGATGATAAATAAAGCAAAAATAATGATCGCAATCTTAGTCATCAATAGAAAGCAGATGATACACAAAGCATACACAGATACAGCTAAAGTTCAAAACAGAGTCTAAAATTAGGATTACTACTCACCGATTTGATGAATGACAGAAGCTGAACAAAAGCATCAATGCGATGACTACTGATCCTTAAAAAGATACAGTGATTTCCTAGACAAGGAAATAGATATCTGAAAATTTCAGAATTTACCCAAGTTCT
Organism: Ondatra zibethicus; assembly: GCA_004026605.1. Lineage (NCBI taxonomy): Eukaryota > Metazoa > Chordata > Mammalia > Rodentia > Cricetidae > Ondatra > Ondatra zibethicus. Next base: position 3,945 of record PVIU01006488.1, read on the forward strand.
ACCAGGTCAACATTTAAACCTAACTCCATCTGTTTCTGCATAAATCACGTACTATTTATATAATTAATAAGAAAGAAATAAGTTTTGTGTGTTCAAAATTAGTGAATTGAATCATTTTTGGAGTCACAAAGGAATGCTTATAATGATGAAGTCGTTTGTATTTATGTTCAAAGAGTATCATAGAGTAGGATGCTGGAAAAGATGTAGGTAGGTATGCTTAGTACAAAGAATTGTGAACAAGCCATCAAAATGGAAAAGGAGCAGCGCATACAGAAAGTAGATACTTGCATGCTTTTGTTGCATGTTAAGTCAAGAGTGGGAACACACATTGTGGCCAGTTTATAAAGAGAATGAATCTTTACTTAATTCAATGTCCTACAGGGAGCTGTGCCAGTGTTCTGAGAAGCATAGTTATTGACATGTAATTGTATTCTAGGATGATTAGCCTGACATTAGACTATGAAATGAATAGATATGTGGGAGAGAAAATTGAAAGAGATCATTTTAAGCAGTTATTGAAGTATGTGGATAGTGACCTGAAACAGATCGGTGGGAGCAACAATAGAAAGGAGAGAATGTACTTCTCTCTTGTAACCCTCCCAAAGCTTAAAATCTAATCATAGTTGAGGCACAAAAAATAAAGTGCAGCTTGATTTGTTGGAGCAACCTTTTATCCTAGCACTCAGGAAGGAGAATCAGGAGTTCAAAGTCATCTTTGGTTACAAAACAAATTTGACATTGGTATGAGCTGCATAAGACTATGTCTCACAGAATAAAACAACAAGAACAAAATAGACTATGTTTTGAAATGTGGTTGTTCTGAAGCTTTTGGGAACACAATGTTTCCATTAGATTCAAGCACCTTTCTTTTTTTTCTGTTTTCTTTTTCTTTCCTTCTTTTTTCTTTTTTTTTTTCTTGAGGCAGGGTCTTGCTCTAACCCAAATGACCCTGAAGTTTACTCTGTATACTAGGCCAGTCAAACTCACAGTGAACCTTTCATCATTGTCTCCTGAATGTTAGTATTATAGGCACAAACCACCATAACCAGCCCAAACTACTTTTAATACACAGCCCCCATTGATTCTTTAAAAAATATATAACTGGAATAATATCTTGTGCATTCTAAGTGCTAATTCATCTTAAAGTACATGGATCTGACAGGGAATTTATCCACCTACTCCATCAAACATCCAGGCTTTTGGGTAAATCTCAGCTTTGTTAGAGTAACTTAAATTTTAGGTTTTTGATTTATTCTCCATTTTTAGTATTTCTACACTCTAGATTTGATGAAAGATTTTGGATTTATGAAGATTTTTCTGTTCTGAGAAGTCTTTAACAATAAGTATTTGCCTGACTTTTCTTGGCTCTTGCATAACATAGTGAAAAAGCTACTGACAGTGAAAGTCCTCTAGACAACAGACAGCCCTCTCTCCTCTTGACAGTAGGGGCTCTTTGATTCCTGTCTCTTTATAGTTTTCACAGTGCTGCTTTAAACCCTCAGTGGGAGCTAGATTATTTGGATGTGTGGATGTGTTTGGCAGAGGACAGGCTCTTCTTCCAGTAGTGTGTCCTCTGCCACAAACATTACACAAATTAGAAACAAATTATACTCTAGAACCAAAAGGATGAAGAGTAAGCACCAGGTAGGTTAGCGAATGAGGTTGTAAAATACAGCCACTTTATTTTAGCTAATGTTCTGTTGGAGATTCCTTAAGACCTACCTTAGTATAAAGGTGTAAAAACTACAAAGCAAAATTTTACTAGTGCAGCAAGCAGAATCAGCAAGCAGTTGGAGCTTACAAAGCAGGTGTTTCATTTATTATGTCTGGGGGCCATGGGTCATAAAAAAAGAGCATGTAGTGTATAGCTTATGGTGAAGGAAATAACAGCTTCTTGTGGCATGATGTTAGTGTTCTGGACACTATAAAGGGAAAAGCTGCGGGTGCTATTCAAGAGGCAAAGCCCTCCACCTCCATCGGCACATACTTAGCACACAAATAGGCACTAAGGGAAACAGGCTGCTCATGTCAGGTAAAGATGCGCTGAGGACTCTGACTGAAACACACAGGCATTGAAACAATATAAGCACATGATACATTGTGTTTCTAACACATACGGAACACAAACAACATGCCACTTTTAAGTTATATCCAGAACAGTAAATTTCTGAAGATGTTTTCACTAAGGAGAAATATATTTATGAAAAGGCTGGAAGGGGGGTCAGCAGACTAGAACCCCGACAGAGACCAGACCTTAGTTCCACTTCACTAGAATGGGACAGAGCTGACCAATCAGCTCTCATGAAAACCACAATTTACTAGTGACCATCAGCAAGAACCCCCACATGCCCTTCTTCTACCTCAGCAGTCCCGCAAAGTCCCTCTGCTAGCTCAGTAGACAACCCCTAGACATCTGCGGGCTAAATACAGTTTTCCCTGCCCTGTTTCTGGAAGGTCCCTAACCACTAGTACCTTCCACCAATCAGCCCCCATACTAATCTTTCCTTCGCCAATCAGCCCCAGATTAATCCCTCCTCTCTGGAATTCCCCTAACTTTGCTTAAAAAGAGCTTGTGACCTTCTTTAAGTGTCGCCAAGTGCCACCCCAATGTTGAAATTAATAAAGTGCTCTTGTTATTGTATATGTGGCTGTTGATCTTCTTTGGGGCTTCTCTAGGACCCTAACAATTGGTGCATTGAGAAGGCCCCCACAGAACCCCTCCTAGCACGTTGTCTAATAAGCCCACCTGCTGGTAAGTAAAGTGACCTTTCTTTGTCTTGGTCTGTTCTGTTCCTTGTTCTGTGGTCTATGGTTTTTTCCCCTCTTGGAGGCTTGAGCTAACTGAATCTGGAGGCTGAGGTTTGCCTGGCAGACATGCTAGAGGCACCTCCACCACGTGGGTGCCAAGACATGTCTTAGACTCACTTGGTATGGACAGCGGGGTCCCATTGGTCAAACTGGGACAGAGGGTCCCGAAGGAGTTCTGGTTCCTGGTTTATTTTTCCTGTTTGTACCATTTTTGTCAGTGTTTTTTGTTTGTTTTTGTTTTTTTGTTTATGTGGGTTTTTTGGTTTGGTTTTGTTTTTTGTTTTTTTTTTGTATTTTTTTTTTTTTGCAGGATACTAACTGCCAGGCAGGCAATCTGTGTCTGCAAGTTGCCCATGTGAATAGCTGCTGATCTCCCTGCTCTTTTCCTTCCTGAACCAGATTCTTAGCTGTGTACCAAGGTCCTTGCTCCCAGTTACTGCCCCTTAACCCTGTCCTCTTCTGACATTCCCTAAGAAAAATGATCCTTTTGTTTTAAAAAAAAGTGCAGATTTTGTTCATTTAGATTCAATGGGTTATAAATATTTGTCATCATTTAGAGAGATTGGTTACAAATTATCATTGGTTAGGATAAGAGAAAAAAAGCTACTGCTAGTCTCAGATGTTTCTTTTTGGTACAAGTTTGTATGTAGAGTTATTTCTGCTATGGTGTATGTATGTTTCTGTTCTTGTTTGAAGTATTATAGGCATACAATATTCTAGACTACTAAAGGAAACCAGTAGAAGGACTTTGATAAAAAAAAAAGTTTCCATTTGTCTGGAAAAAAGGGCAGTAAAGGGAAATAATAAAAAGAAGAAAAGGTTGTCTAAAATAAGAATGTCTGGATGAACCAGAGGAGCAAAGTTAGGAATGGAGGAGTATAGTAAATTGTAGAAGGCCAGAGGAGGTATGAGATTTGAGCATGTTATGTTAATTCTGGTTGGTTTTCTTCATTAAAAAAATCAAAGCTGATTCACCACAAAATATTTGTGTTAGGAATGTGGTCATACTCTTATAGAAAAGAGGGGGACAGATCACTGCCCACTGCACCCCCGTACCCTGTCTTTCTTTCTCCAGGCAACTTGGAGGAGGACCATTTTTATCCTACCTCCTTACCCCCAGGGACACCAGGATGAGAGGTCCTGGAGGGTAGAAGGGGAGGGGTGGAGGGGCCCCCTCCCCCGACACATGCATGCATTCTCAGAGGGAGGAGCTGCCAGCCAGGGCTGACTCCATGGCCCTTCCACTGTGAACTGTGGGCCAACCTGATGCCGAGGGCAAGCATCAGCTAGTCCATTGGCCCTTTGCCACTAGCAGCCTTTATGATTAGAAATTACAAAATCCTAAATTTTCGAAAAAGTCTGCAAGGCTAGTTGGCCTGTTAGATTCTGTTTTTTCACTCACCTGACCACATGGGATGATAGTTTCTAACTGTTCCAGGTCCTCTTCACTACTGAGGAGAGGGAACAGATCAGAACAGAGGCTTGGAAATCGGTTTCCAGGCTCAGATGGAAGACCAGCCACCAATGCAGACCTCATTAATGTTGGGTTTCCTGTGATGTCACCCAAGTAGGATTTCAGCATGGACAAATGTAGAAAGAGGCTGAAAGTCTATCACCAGACCCTGGTGGGGGATCTCTGGACTGCCTCGAGGCAGCCCACAAATTTGTATAAAGTTAGTTATACCAGCAGCCTGAAGAAACACCAGGATCATCCCTAGAGAGGCTGATAGGACCTTATACGACCTATATACCCTTGGATCCTGAAGCATCAGAGAACTGGTGTGCAGTCAGCCTGGATTTTGTCAACCAGTCAGCACCAGATATCTACCATAAGTTTAAGAGACTAGAAGGTTTTAAAGGTAAGAGGTTGGCTGAACTCATTGTAGTTACCGAGATAGTATTCAATAATAGGAAGACCCCAGAAGACAAACAGAACAGGAGCCTCACCAAAGTCCTTCTAGCTGCGTCAGGCAGCCCAGAAGTTAAAAGGTTAAAGACAGGCATTTACCTTTGGAGACTCACCAGGTAAAAGGAAAGGCCTAAAACAGGGACTGTGCAATAGGCCAACAAAAAAAAAAAAATTATGCCTACTGTAGAAAGTTAGGTCACTGGAAAAATAAATGGCCTAAATAACAGGGCTCAAAATTGAAGGTACTAAAACTGGAAGAATTAAGTGATTAAAGGGTATTGGCCTCAGAGCCCCTCCCTGAGGCTTGAGTAACCCTAAAGTTGGAGGGGAAACCCATAGATTTCATGGTGGATACAGGATCACAACACTCCATTTGAAAACAACCCCTAGGCAAAATGCCACTAAAGCAATCCTGAACAAAAGAGGCTACAGTGATGAACTCATAGACTATTCCAAGATCAGTGGTCATAAAAAAAGCCGATAACCCATTTTTTATGGTCATCCCTGAGTGCCCATACCCACTGTTTGGAAGAGACTTATTAACTAAGATGGGGGCCTACATCCATTTTGACCAGACTGGAATATCAGTTACTGATCAAAGGGAGAGGTTCTACATTTGCTCACCATGTCACTTGTGAAGGAATACAAATCGTTTGTGGGTCCCCCAAATCAAAGAGACAATAGAGACCGTTTCCAAAATTTGCTCCCAAAAAATTTCCCAAGCATGGGCAGAGGCTGGGGATCTGGGCTGGCAACCCACTGCCTTCCTTCTGTTCTAATACCGCTGAAAACTGGAGCAATGCCAATGCATATCAAATAATACTCCAATACCCAGAGAGGCCTAGGAGAGGATCACTCTCCATATTAAGGGCCTCCGAGACCTGAGTATTTTGGTTCCTTGCCAATCAGTCTGGAACACGCCCCTATCGCCAGTTAAAAGGCCCAATTTCAATAGCTATAGACCAGTGCAAGACTTCCGTGAGGTAAATAACAGGGTTGAGGACATTACTCCAACAGCTCCCAACCTCTACAGTCTTCTAAGTGTTTTGCCTCCACAACGGGTCACCTACACTGTGTTGGACCTAAAGGATGCCTTCTTCAGCCTGCCACTGGCTCTAACCAGTCAGCCTATGCTTGCTTTCGAATGGACAGATCCAGAAGATGGATTCAGTGGATAGCTTACCTGGACACGATTACCCCAAGCATTCAAAAACTCTTACCATCTCTGACAAAGCACTCCACAAGGTCTTGGGTAGTACCGACAAGTCTACCCCCAACGTCAGCTTATTATGACCTCCTGATAGCAGCTGACGCCATGGAAGCCTGCACAGCTGCCACTAAAGGTCTGTTTAGAAATTTGGGAGACTTGCGGTATCATGTATCAGCAAAGAAGACTCAACTCGGCCAGACTGAGGTAACTTACTTGTGGTCCATACTCAAGGGGGCAAAAGATCACTGTCAAAAGCAAGGAAAGAGACCATATGAGGATCTCTAGACCCAGCAACCTGCAGAGAGGTGAGAAAAATTCTGGGCTCTACTGAGTTATCTAGGCTCTGAATCTCTGGGTTTGCTGAATTAGCTTGGCCTCTTTATGAGGTCATGATGGGGAGGAAGACTGCCCTTGATTGGACCCCACATATGGAAAAGGCCTTCAGTATAGTATGAAGCGAGCGGGCCCCATTCCCAGTGCCCAGCTAGCTTAACCCCTGAAATAACCACACATAAATTGTATTAATTAAATTACTGCCACACTGCCTTCTTCCCAGCATTCCGTTCTACCTGATTTCTGCCCTATCAAAAGGTCAAAAGGTGAGATGATCCTTCGGGGTTCCTGATTCATGAAAGAGTCTGCGAGACATTCTGCAGGATACAGAAGAAAGTGACTGAACTGTCTTTAAAATCTCCTGCTTTATGAAAAAATCAGCTGGATACTATGGGCCTGTAGACTGGAGATGGATGACCCAATGGTACAAAAGAACTTTGGGTGACTGTACAGGTGGCAAGATGTCTCTGTCATTTCTAGAGCTTTGAAAGTTGCTTACTTCTCGATTACTTAGGTAATATTATATACTTCTGGAGTCTTTGATGGAGTTGAAGAAGAGATAGATAGCTATAGTTTTCCATTGTTATGATAAAATAGATTTAAATATTGTAACTATAATTCTTGCTTGATAACTGTTTTGTTATATGTAATTTTACTATGTTAAAATGAAAGCCTTTCTTTTTGTTTAAACAGAAAAAGGGGAAATGGTATAGGAGGTTCTTCTATACTTGTGTTGCTTTCATTGGTGAATAAAGAAACTGTCTTGACCTTTAGACAGGGCAGAAATCAGGTAGGTAGAGTAGACAGAACAGAATGCTGGGAAGAAGATAGTGTGGCAGGCACCATGAAACTCCTGTCTGAGAGTGACACTGGTTATGAATCTTTCCCGGTAAGCCACGACCTCGTGGTGCTATACAGATTATTAAATATGGGTTAAATCAAGATGTGAGAGTTAGCCAATAAGAGGCTAAAATTAATGGGCCAGGCAGTAATTTAATTAATACAATTTCTGTGTGGTTATTTCGGGGGTTAAGCTAGCCAGGCACCAAGAACGTGGCCCACTCACCTCATACTACACTTGAGTAAAATTAAGGCAGCTCTACTGAATGCTCCTGCTTTGACATTACCATATGTCATCAAACCTTTCCACATGTATGTGGATGAGAAGAAGGGAATGTCAAATGGATATTGATGCAAACCCTGGGTCCATGGAAAAGCTGATAGCCTTCTTGTCCAAAAAGCTGGATCCAGTGGCTACTTGTTTGTAGGAGGAGGCTGCTTGTTCATCCCTGCCTCCCAGAACCAAAATAATCACACAGAAACTGTATTAATTAAAACACTGCTTGGCCCATTAGCTCTAACTTCTTATTGGCTAACTCTTACATACTAATTTAACCCATTTCTATTAATCTGTGTATCACCACGAGGTTGTGGCCTACCAGCAAAGTTTCAGCATGTCTATCTCTGGCAGCAGATCCATGGCATCTCCCTGACTCCACCCTTCTTTCTCCCAGCATTCAGTCCAGTCCTCCCTGCCTACCTAAGTTCTGCCCTATCAACAGGCCAAAGCAGTTTCTTTGTTCATTACTGGTAATGACAGCACACAGAAGGGACTCCCACATCACTGATTGGCCTCTTTGCCTCTGCATAATTGCAGCAACTGCTTTACTAGTTAAAGACTCAGACAAACTAACTTTGGAGCAAACTCTTAAAGTGACCACCCCCATGCTATCAAGGGGGTCCTTAAACATCCTCTTGATAGATGCTTACTAACGCTTGCTTGAGTGACTCAATATCAGGCATTGCTCTTAAACCTACCACAGCAGTACCTTGAACCCTGCCGCTGTGCTCCCAGACCCAGACCTGGATCAGCCTCTCCACAATTATCTGGACATCCTGAGCCATCTCCATGGGATGAGACTAGACCTCAAGCACATCCCTTTGTCAAGGCCTGAGTTAACATGGTATACAGATGGTAGTAGTTTCATCAAAGATGGTATCAGGTTTGTGGGAGCAGCAGTTACAACTGAGGAAGAAGTCATTTGGACAGAGGCCCTACCCCCTGGGACATCAACCCAGAGGACCAAACTGATAGCTCTAACAAGGGCACTGCATTTGGGAAAGGGAGAAAGACTTAATGTCTATACCAATAGCTGTTAATGTGTTTGCCACGATACATATCCATGGTGCCATCTACAAGGAGAGGGGACAGTTGACTGCAGAAGGAAAGACTATTAAAAACAAACAGGAGATTTTAGACCTTTTACTGGCCATATGAATGCTCCAAGAGAAAGCTATCATACACTGCCCTGGACACCAGAAAGGAGAAGACCTAATCTCAAGGGGAAACAACCGGGCAGACATGACAGTAAAGGAAGCTGTCTTCCAGACACCAGTCATCCTGCTTTTCATACCACCAAAGACGGTTGACACCCACTTTGCCAGCATTTCCAGCTTACACTGACCAAGAGCTCCAAAGAATCCACTCGTTCACAAACACAAGGAGGAAGGATGGTTTAGGACCCCCGATGAATGTATCATTCTCCTATCAGACTTTACTACTCAACTAGTTTAACAAATACATCAGAGTACTCACTTGGGAGAAAGGAAACACAGAACCTCTTAAGAAGAGCATATCTTAAGATCTTTAACCTTAAGGCAAAAACAGCAGAAGCTGTAGGCCAAAGCCCCACGTCATTTCATCAATGCAAAAAGTGGAGTCATGAGAACTGAACATGGGAGAGAGGAACTCGGCCTGGCACCAATTAGGAGATTGACTTCGCAGAGGTAAAGCCAGGCCTGTATGGCTATAAGTATTTGCTAGTTTTTATAGATACCTTTTCAGAATGGACTGAGGCTTTCCCAATTAAGCACAAGATGGCTGCCATGGTCATAAAGAAGCTACTGGAGGAAATTATCCCAAGGTATGGCCTCCCTGTGCTCTTGGGCTCAGATAACAGACCTGTATTCATCTTTCAGCTAACACAAAACCTAATTAAGGCTAGGGGGATCAATTGGAAACTTCATTGTGTTTATAGTTCCCTAAGTTCAGGCCGGGTAAAATGGATAAACCAAACCCTAAAAGAAACCTTTACCAAATTAAGCCTTGAGACTGGCAGTGACTGGGTGTCTCTCCTCCCCTTTGTTCTGTACAGGGTTCACAAGTCTCCTTATACCCTAGGCCTGACCTTATTTGAGCTCATGTATGTCAGGCCACCACCCATTCTGTCCAATTTTAGGGCAGAATTACTGGCTGAATTTGATGATCACAAATTTCTTTCCTCCCTACTAGTGCCGTCTCAGGTCAGAAACAACTCTGGCCTCAGCTGTGTGCAGTCTGTGATAAGGCGCCATCTTCCTGTGCCCACAGGTTCAGTCTGGAGACCTGGTGATCATCACAGATCTCTTAGGTTCAGCTGGTGGTTCTGAGACAGAAATTCAAGTCTGCAGATCAGGCAGAAGCATCTCCAGGATTCAAGATGACCCACTACTCAATGGCGGTGGGGAATGAAAAGACTGGAGGGGGGGGCAGCAGACCAGAGCCCTGGCAGAGACCAGACCTTAGTTTCACTTCACTAGAATGGGACAGACCAGACCAAGCAGGTCTCATGAAACCACAAATTATGGGTGACCATCAGCAAGCACCTCTACGAGCCCTTCTGCTGGCTCAGCAGGCCCCCAAAGTCCCTCTGCTGGCTCAGCAGATCCCCCCCCGCCCCAGTCTTCTGCGGGCTAAAGATAGCTTTCCCTACTCTGTTGCTGGAAGGTCCCTAACCATTAGGACCTTCCACCAATCAGCCCCATACTAATCTTTTCTCTACCAACCAGCCCCAGATTAATCCCTCCTCTCTGTAATTCCCCTAACTCCTCTTAAAAGGAGCTTGTGACCTTCTTTGGGGGGGTTACCAAGTGGTATCCCAATGTTGGAATTAATAAAGCACTCTTGTTATTGTGTACATGGCTGTTGGTCTTCTTTTGGGCCTTCGCTCAGACCCAAACAATTTATTTCCATGCCTGATAGAAGACAAAGGTAGTTTTTAAAAGAAGATAAATAGAAAGAGATGAATTGGAAGGGGGCCTGCTGGAAAGGTCTTGAAGGGGGTTGGAAGGGAAAGTAGGGGTAGATATAATCATATTTCATTGTATACGTGTATACAATTCTCAAAATGAAAAAAATATAATCAAACAACAATGGGATGAAAATCAGTAAGCTTGATTTGCATTTAGTTAAATAATCGACATTCTATAAAAGATTTTCTTTAATTGTTCAGGATGTTTATCATTTGAGCAGTGGTTCTAAAAGGAATTAAGCTGCTTTCTAAAAGTTTCAATAGTGAGTCTTTGTTCCTCAATGTCACTGTGAACACTATTAAAAAGAATTAAATTTTATACAAAGGCTAAGGCTATTTGAAGCAATCTACAGAGATACAAGCAGACTGAAAAGAAAAACCAGAAGAATTTAGCTGGATCAACCAACATTCAGACACAGCAAACAAAAAGGGATTGGCAATGCCTTTCCTGGTGGAGCTCAGAAGAGAGGAAGCCAGGGAGCTGCAGCTGAAAGCTAAGATCATCTGCTCCCCAGACTCTAACCTTGAGGATAACATTTTGCTCATCCTGTCCATTTCCAAAATGCTTCCTCATTTTGAGTCATACATTTATTGCCAGTCTGTGAGATTTGCATATAAACACGTAGCCAGCACCTAGAAAAAAATGAACAAAGACGGTTTATACACAAACAAAGGCTGAGACAAAGGGAGAAATCGGAGACACCGGGAAGGAAACTGGAGGGCTAGGCCGATCTTGCTTTCTGTTATTTCTTTTTCTGTTGACTAAAATAGCATTGTTCTCTCTTCCAGGGGAGTCCTGAGCCGAGAACACAGCTCTACACCGCTTTGCAGGCTGAATGGCATATTCACTTTTCTTTGTTGCTTTATTTTGGCTTGGCCTGCGATCTTGTAAGATTCCTCTTCATAGAAAACTGTAACATCAGAGCCACAATGTTCTCGTATTTTTGTCAATAAAACTTATCAATGCACTCTTTGGTGACATTTTAAAATGCAGTCGTGACTTTTAGTGTTCATAGACACACCACCCTAAAAATAGAAACTGCTGTTTTTCCTCAAATTTGGAAACATGGAAGGCATTTACCCAAAGCCTCTTCAGGAGGCGTCTTCGTTCTCTGTTGGATAATGGACTTGGAATCACACTGTGCATCTGCACATCACTGACAAAGGAGAACATTATGGAGCTCTAGTTCCAGGAACCTCCTGACGACTGCCCTTCAGAGATATTTTGGAGACGGAATAATGGTGTCTCATAATTTCAGTCAACCTGGGTATTTAGCACAGCTTCCGCCAGGCAGTAATTCACTCATATTTATTTTTCTCAGAATGCAACAGTAGTCTGAATTAAACATTATGATACATACCTGCACCGGCATAAACTATTTTTTCAAATTTTCCTAGTCAAGATTTCTTTCTCAGAGACGAAAATTAGACAGGTGCAGCACACCAAATGAGATGAACTTTGTCCTCAAAGAAAATTGGTTTTTCCTTTTCAATTTCATTTCAAAGAGATCTGACAAGTGCGGCTTTGAACAAACTTTAACAGCACAATATCCTTTGTGCAAGTTTTCCCTTGTCAGCTTTCCCATTCCAGCAGGAACTTAGAACAAAGTGGATGGTGCCCTTTGAGTTGAGAACTTCATCAGTTGAATGAACACTAGCATAGTGAAGCAAAATTGAGGGCATACTCTCTCTCAGAATCTCAACAGTACAGTGTCTCAACAAATATAATTTCTCTATCTGCTGCGGAGAGAGACACTCACCATGCATTGCCTCTCATACACTCTCCTTCCTTCTTCATACCCAGGCTATTTGGCAACTTGCCCACTTGAGACTTTACAGATCACACCATCGTCTCCAACTGTGTGTGGAGCGAAACCAGATTATTCGTGATGTTGTCTAATCCGGCATTATGTTTATCTCAATACGATAGGGAGCCTGATCTCTAGAGATACAAAATCAGTCTTTCAGATGTATGCTGAGGGTTTTGGTTTTGCTTTGTTACATGAAAGGGAAGGAAATGTAATTTTCTATTTGTTTGGCTTTGTTTCATTTTTAACCTGTTTTGTAGCTTAGTGATGATTTCAAAACAAAACTCAAATGCAGAGGGGAGAGAAAGATCATAAACTTCTGCTTCCCAGAGACTCTAATCTTTATTGCACAGGGGCTTGCATGACTCCTCACTCCTTGGAGCTTTACAGTGTGTGTAAATTGTCCTAGTCTGCACGGGGCACTGCTGCCGTGAGTCTATTTTATTTATTATTTATTTATTTATTTGCTTGCTTGCTAACTTTCTGAAGAGGTTATCTTACAATTGTCTCCTGCTATCACTTATTTTCTCTTGGCTTCAGCTTTTTCTTTCATCTCCCCCCCTCCACACACACATTAATATTTAAAGACTGTACTAGTGTCAGACATTCATGTAGATACAACTTAAATGCAAAGTGAATACGGTTACTGAATAAGTCCATGCCCAATTTAATTACAGCATTTTGATTAACACAGATTGTAAGTAGTTTGAACTAAGAATTTTAAGTTGTTCAGCTTGAATATTACAAAGACTAACTAGAGATTCAGGATAACTTTGACTCAAAAACTGCCAGAAAACACTCTGATTAACCAATTTAGATGTACTATCTAATTAAGGATCTAATATCTTTGAGATCACAGAAATTCATGTTTATTGATAAGATAAAATATTTATTACTCAGAGAGCTGAATTAGCAAAAAGAGAAACTCTAATCAGTTGCTAAGTCCCAGAAAAAAAAAAAAGTAAGGTTGGTTGAAATTGAGAACATGATACTTTTGAAGAAAGCTAGCTTATTTATTCAGAAGCCGTGCAGCCAGCAAATGCCATATCCTTCAAAGCTGGTGTTGATGAAGTCTGTGTCCAAATTTCTAAACTGGTTCGATGGCTAATGACTGTGCATGGCAATCTCTAATTGAGAATAATGATGAGGCAAAGAGGAACAGGCAGAGAGATGAGATCTAAAAAGGCTCCAAGGACACGGGCTAAGGACCCTAAGACTTTTACACTCCTTGAACGTCTTTCACAGAGCAAATGTGTTCTTTTTTTCCTTTGGGGTGACTCTAAGGTGTTTTTTTCTTTTCCTGAAAATTACAAACATAGAGGAGTGAGATGCCAAGAATTTCTAAGGTACTTCCCAGAGTCTGCATCCTGCCCACTCATAGAAAGGAACCAGTGAGCTTGCTGCCCCCACCCACCATGTACAGGCCTATGCAGAGGCCGATGCAGAAGTGACTGAATTCTCTTTATGAGATTTAGATTTTATCTTGCCTTCCTGATTCCTTAAGGATCCCCAGAGGAGGTTAAGCCAGAATTAAGTTCTGTAAAGTTTGAGTGCATGAAGTAAAGTGATTGCTGTTCTAACAGTGGTTCTTCAATTTGTAAATATTTAAAAGCATATGTACACAAGTTTTCAACTCTAGATTTTTATATATCAATCCTAACTTCTGACGGAATGAAATGGCAAGAAAGAGGAGTCTTAATCTATTAAAGCAAGGTCATGTTCCATTGCTTTTTCAAAGTCAACGTTTTATTAAATGAGATTGCCCAAATAATACCATCTAGATGTTGTTAATTTTATTCAAATGTTAATTAAATAATTAAAACATACAACAACTCCAGACTAATAACTGAAAGGGATAAAGTCTTAGATTTTGGTTGGACAAGGATACACTGATCTGTATCCTCATTCCAAAACTCACTCCCTCTCTCTCTCTCTCTCTCTCTCTCTCTCTCTCTCTCTCTCTCTCTCTCTCTGTGTGTGTGTGTGTGTGTGTGTGTGTGTGTGTATGTGTGTGTGTGTGTGTGTGTGTGTGTGTTTTCCTAGACCACTCTTCAACATTGTTATTGAGGCAGGGTGTCTCATTGGATCCAGAGCTATTTCTAGCTAGTCTAGATATCTAGATTACACCCCAAGAATCCCTTGTTCTTGTTTCCTGAGCATGGGGATCACAGGCAATCGTCACACTTGTTACACTTTTACTTGTGCTCTAGGGATCTGAACTCTGGTCCTCACACTTGCATACTAAGCCACATCTCAATACAAGACGGAATGGAAAGAAGGGGAGAGGAGAGTGGGAGATCCTGCTTAGCCAGGATTTTCTCACTACTGTTTAGTCGTCTGAAAATAGACTCTAACATCTCAGCTGAGGAATCCTGAATCACTAAAACACTACACAACAGGTTACCAAGATGCCTTATATATTTATTTACTTTTGTGATATACTAAACCTACATAGAATTGTTCATAGAAGGAAATCATCAGGTGTCAGAGTTGTAGAAACAACAAGTTCTGTTGCTCTCTGCCTGAAAGGGGGTGCTAGGAGCTTAAGGTGGAGACCTAACATTTTTGTTTGTGCTTGGAAAATCTTTCAACCATGACTCCTACATTTAAAAAAATCCGAGATTTGTTCATATTTCTATTTAGCTTCAGGAAGGGGGTAATTATAGATCTTAGAGAATCTATTATCAAAGACTTCAGTATGTAAAATGTTTCATATGATAGCTCATGCTTGTAACTCCATCAGTAGGAAGGTTAAGGCAGGAGGATGGAAATACTAGCTTGATGTCAGCCTTGTCTATACCATGAGTTTAAATCCAGTTTTGACAACGAAGTGTGTATGTATTTCCAGGCTGGCCTCATAGAGCATTGAAGAGACAGTGTACAAAGAGAGCACATGACAGAAGGCTGCTGGTCTCAGAGTTTCCAGAAATGCCCGTGCTCCCTGGGACCAGGTGCTGAACACAGCTGCTGTAGAAAGGATGGCTGCTGACCACCTGAGCATTTCAGTGTAAATGTGGATCTAGTTTCGAGTCTCTCATTGTACACAGACGTCCTGCAGCAGCTTTGCTACTAACCACCTGAGACTTATTACAAATGCCCCCTTACCTTTACAGATGAATTATTGTATTTTGCTATCCCAAGCATTGTTGAAAGATCAAATTGTGTACTAATTAAATGTTTCATAAACTATGACATGGCATGTGATGAAATTTATTAATAATTCATTTCAAAGCCCTCTTCTAGTTCAGTCCAATAGTAGTAGTCTGTGAGAACTCAAATCCACAGGCAGAAAAAAATTTTGATGTATGCACACCATGTTTTGATAGTAGTGATGAAATTCATAAAAACTAGACAATTAGCAATTTGAAAAGACTCAAATCTTAATTATTAAAAATTAAAAAGCAATATTAATAAACCTTCCATTAAACCTTCCTTATAGTTCACTCACCAACGGAAACTCCAACAATGAAGCCAGCTCTTCAGCGTAGTGGATATTAGTGATAGGTTCTTTTAAAGCAGTGTAGTGACTGCACTAAGAGCCATAAAAAGCTTCAATGTGAGACCTGATATCTTTACTTCTGGAATAGAAATTAGATTAAAATATAATTTTTACATCCATGGAAAGGTGTTTTAAAAATAGTTTCTACATAAAATGTCTGTTGCAGAATTAGTGTCAAAATAATCTTTCAAAGTTGGCATGACTATGATACAGTTCACAACTTATTAAGCAAGAAGAAATAATGTCTTCAGTAAAACTTGTACTTTGGAAGTTCCAGTTCAATAAGTAAAAACAAAGAAGTTATGCGCTGGAGTGACTTTATGAAACAAGGTGTTCTTAGGAGCAATAGAACCTAAAAAGCCATAAATATGCACTTCTAGAAATTTACTTTAGTTTAGAATCACAGAAAGATTTCTATTTAACCTAGCATTTCCTACAAAGACAGAGAAATCACCTAAGTTGCAGTTCTAATAGAAGCTACTAAAAGATTGTATACATTTATAAGCTCTATTATAATGTGTGATAATAGTATTTATAGAGGAAGTAAAAAATTTAACCATATGATAACTAAATGATATGAATTCAGATTTGGGCACTCGGGGGAGGCAGAGGCAAGTGGATCTCTGTGAGTTCGAGTCCAGCCTAGTCTACAAAGTGAGTTCCAGGACAGCCAGGGCTGTTGCATAGAGAAAACAAACCAAAACAAAAAAGTAACATAATTTGAATAATTGATTTAATGAATAAAATATCTAAACTCTTAATTACATTATTAGCTAGTGAGGTACTTTAAATGTTTTCACGAGGTTAGATTTTTATATTTACCTTGTACTATTTTTATTAGATAAATTTTAAAAAGTAAAATCATATAAATGTTTGGTTTTAAGAAACAGGCCTGGTTTATTTTATAATGGTGGGATCCTCAAACTAACTAATATTAAATGAACGCAGCAGTAGTTTCACAGGATATTTTGTATTTTCCCTGTCTTCCTATTGTTCTATGGTCAAACTACCACAAAATTCCCAAAATATAATAACCCAAAAAATAATCACCAGATGAAATGGATATGAAAATTTAGGAAATGTCATTTCAGTCTCATGACTTTGTGTTCACTAAATTATGGACATGGGAGTCTACTTCTACTGTCACATGGAAGTAGGCAACCACCTACCTTTCTTCTTTGTTTGGGGGTTCTACTAAGGCATGAGCAGGAAGTGTGGATGATCTACCAACTCTGCAGTATACAATAAATGTTTCACAGGCCACTGCACTGCCCTTACTCAAAGTCTGACATTTGGTTTAATAGAGCTCAAAAGGTCTTTTCAGATATAATATTGACAGCATTATGCTGGGTACAGTAGGAATTCAAAAACACAAGAGCATACAAAAAAGCCACCTCTGTAGAAAAAATAAAGTACAATTTCTTCTTATGATGTATTATGGTTGCAATGCCATAACTGTAGGAGAAATACAAAGGTTTGAAGAGAGATTGGAGAGGACCAGTCTGGTGAAGTGCTGAAGATTTATTCTAGTGGAATTTCACCTGTAGGTGAGGACAGAAACATTGGGCAATAATATGATGAAAACAAAGAATACGAATAAATAAATCATTAATATCATGGAATAGTGGATTATTCTATTTGGGCAGATTGTGGGAGAAATGACAGAACTATTTGTTGAGATCAAATTATCAAAAACTTTAAAATCAGAAAAGAAAATAGGAAGTTAGGGAAATTCCCTGAACAGCAAAATCACATAGTGTAAGGACCCCTTTAAGGAGATTATTTTGGTGTTGGCTTTCTGAAAAGATTTATGGAAGGCCAAATCAATGGAGATCACAAAACAGAGGTCCAAAGACATTTCCTCTTTCCTACTTATATTGCTTCAAAACATCTATTTAAGGGTTAGAGATGGTATAGTAAAGCCCGTGAACACACTGCATGCTTTGGAAAGAGACTAGAAAATTCTGCATCCAGATACCAGCAAATTTTATAACTTGCCACAGAGCTTGGCATTAGTCTTCTCATTGCTGTTAGGCAAGAAGATATATACAGTATGTGTATTGAACAAAAACATGTTCATTTGTGTGTCCATTGGCAATCTCAAGTCCTGCCTGCAAAGGCTGTGGTTAGGATCTATTCTTCAAGTGCATAGAAGGTATTGTAATCAATATTGAGTGAATGATAATGTGGTGATGATACCGGTGGATGTGGTAGCAGTGCAGTAGCACCATCAATACTATGATCGGAACTTTCCATAACCAGGGCTTGCAGTGATGTTCAGTAAAACTGAACTGAATGGGTAAACAAAAAATTTAGAAATGAAAAATGACTGGTGCTTGATGACTTGTTAAATTCACAAAATGAAAAACAAAAGCATCGTTACATTCACAGCAGAAAGAGCAGACCAGGAAATGAGATTATGGGGAGATGACAACATTTGTATTTTATGAGTCATGTGATGGTGACAGGGAGGTATCCAGGTACAAAGGTTCAGTGAGCAATTGAAAATATGGGCCTTAATCCCAAACCTCCTGTGAGATTCAAACGTAGAGTATGGCTATAAGAATTAACATGACCCCTGAAGAAAGATATGTTAGGGAAAAGAGGAGAAAATACAGAAAAAGCAAGAAGACCCCTATGTAAGGTCACAGACTATCTGCTGCTCAGCTCAAAAGAGGCTCCATTTATAGCAGAGCAGGTACAAGCAGATGGCAGAAGCAGGGCCATGGGTCTCTGTGACTTAAGTAGCACACTGAGGATTTAGTAGGTCTCTATGAATTCTAGACAGAAAACAGCATAAAAATGGGAGATAAAAATAAGAATTGAGAGTGATGCCCCCAAAGTGGTAAATTTACCATGTCTGCCCTCTATTGTCTCTGAGCCCAAGCACCATGTATAGAAAGCCTACTAGAGGCCACCAAGGACAAGAAAACCCAGGAGAGGCTAGTAGTTCCGGCTCAAGGATTCCTCATGTTCTGAGAGCTTTAAGTTTTGTCTTTTTCTCTCCCTTTCTGGCATCCCTCAAGCAAACATGTCTATCAGTGAAGAAAATCCATATAGGAGAACAGCAAAATGTAGAAAGAACCCTTCTCTTGATTGGAATTGCCTGAGCTGAGAGGAACTCATTTCTGTACTTTCAGATCAGCTAGGAAATCTGAAGCAAGTTCACTAGCACAGAGAGAGCCTAAAAAGAATGTCTGCATGGAAGCAAAGAAAAGGAGCATCTTGTGGGCTCTAGGGAATGAGGAGCCTTGAAACTGTGAAATACAAAGGAAAATTAGAGAAAATTCCATGAAGATAGTTTTGAAAACTACAACAGGCAGGAAAGGATTAAGTAGAGCATGCTCATTGAGATGTGCTATCCATATAGCCAGAAATGAGCAGCTTACACTACAATCATACTGACTAAGTGGCCAAGACAAAGTATTTCAGAATTGCCCCTTTTCTCAGGAACTGGAACCTCATAGCCTACTAAATTAAACACATTTCCATCATATTATTCTTTAAAAGGTGATGTAGGAGGTTCTTCTGTCTAAGTTTTGCTTTCATTGGGTGAATAAAGAAACTGCCTTGGCCTTTTGAGAGGGCAGCACTTAGGTGGGCAGAGTAGAGAGAACAGGATGCTGGGAAGAAGGGCAGACAGGCAGATGCCATGAAGCTCCTGCGTGAGAATGACGCGGGTTAGAATCTTTCCCGGTAAGCCACGACCTTGTGATGTTACACAGACTGGTAGAAATGGGTTAGAAATTGGTAGAAATCAGGATATGAGAGTTGGCCAAGAAGAGGCTAGATATAATGGGCCAGGCAGTAATTTAATTAATACAATTTCCATGTGGTTATTTTGGGGGTTAAGCTAGTGGGGTGGCTGGGATGAAAAGCAGGCCCTCTCTCCCTCAACAATTGGGTGGCCAGGACAGAACAAAGGGACCCCATGCCCCTCAAAACAAAAAGGTCTATTATTTACAGACAGATGATGTGGGAGTCCCCTCTGTGTGTTGCTTTTCTTGGTTAATGAATAAAGAAACTGCCTTGGCCTGTTGATAGGGCAGAACTTAGGTAGTTAGAGAAGACAGAACTGAATGCTGGGAAAAGGAAAGAGTCAGAGAGACCCCATAGATCCACTGGAAACAGATGCTGGGAATTTTACCTGGTAAGCCACTGCCACATGGTGATACACAGATTAATAGAAATGGGTTAAATTAATATAAGAGTTAGCCAATACGAAGCTAGAGCTAATGGGCCAAGCAGTGTTTTAATTAATACAGTTTCTGTGTGGTTATTTCAGGACTAAGCTAGCCGGGTGGCTGGGATGAACAAGTGGCCTGGCTCTCCTTGCAACAGACAGATAGTAGTGATTTATCCAGTTGAGTCTAGTTCATCAAATTATATATGCAGAACATGTCCTTCAGTCTGAAGATTTCCTAGAAAATTCATTACAGATTGTCAGAATCCACAGCATATTACTTCAGCTTCCTGTTTTTGGGATTATATGCATTTTTTTCTCCCTAGAGATCATCAATTGGCTGCCATTGGGTTGATAGATACTCTATCATCACAGGCCCACTCTATGTGCATGAGACTTCTAGACAATCAGAGCTGTTGACCTCTGAGCTGTAGCTGCTCTATGGTAATACACAGGAAAGAGAGATATGGTCTTTCATTTAGCCCAAACTATAAAACACAATTTCAAATATTGGAAAATGAGTGGTTAACCCATAGATAAGTTTTTTCTTACCTTGTATGAAGTTATCACAAGAGAAACAGCAAAGGGGGCTAGAAAATGATACTTAAAGAATGATTCATGTGGTTGATGCCCATCTTTAGCAAAAATTCATTTGACAAAACCAAAGAACAGAACTTCAATATTATAGAACCTGAAAATATCTGAAATTATTATTCTAAGTTCTGCTGGTTAAGAAGGATTTGTATTTTGAGCTGTTTCTCATTGGTTCTAACTATGATTTTTCTTAAGCCAGTAATTTTCTTTGTGGACTAGTGTGCTGCTGTACAGTTTGGCAATTTTGAAAAACATGTTTTATTTATTTTTCCAGTCAAACCAAAAGCCCCACAGGAGTCATTGGAGTCTATTGGTTTAAATATGTTTTCAAACATATGTGTCTTTAAAAGGTTTATTATTTACTAACAGACAGTAATGGCTTCATCCAATGTAATCTAGTTCATCTCGTCATTATGTATTTAGAGCATGTCCTGCATTTCAAAGTATCCCCCTGGGAATTCTGAGCAAAATGCCAAGATCTAGGAGCATTGGTTAAAATTCCTGCTTACAGGAATATATGCACTTTTGGGCCCTAGGGAAGATCAGCAATTTGCTTCTTGCTCCAGTATTACTCAAGCAAAACTAATTCAGATTCCTGGTATACATGACTTGGCTGCATCTTGGCAGGACTCATCTCTAAGTAGAAAGGTAACCATAGATAGTCTTTCTCATTAAGGGGTCTCTGAGTAAGCACAAGGCGCACCATTGCCTCTATTAAAATCACTGCCAACTGACTAGAGTTTACAATGCACTATACTCTGAAACCGTAGAACTAGGAGGAGCTAGGAGCTGGTGATGGGCACCTCTGCTGCTTTTTTCCTAAGGTTCCTACACTCACCCCATTTTAAGATAATACCAAAAAATGAATTCTCCTTTTTAAAAGAAAAATGTATTCCTAATTGAATTATAGTTTTAAAAATTATTCAATGATTGCCATGCATGTTTGCGCGCATGAGCGTGTGTGTGTGTGTGTGTGTGAGAGAGAGAGAGAGAGAGAAACAGAGAGAGAGAGAGAGAGAGAGAGAGAGAGAAAGAGAGAGAGAGAGAGAAAGAGAGAGAGAGAGAGAAAGAAAGAGCGTGTTAGAGTGTATGGGCATAAATGCATAGCCACAGCACACGTGCGGTGGTCAGAGGACACCCTACAGGAGTCAGTCCTCTCTTCCGATCTTGGTTCTGGGGTTTGAACTCAGGTCCTCAAAGTTGGTGAAACTAATTTTCATATATGTGTTTATCTCCGTAAAAGATGACACTTAAGGCAAATTCAGAGAAATGGTTATGAATTACTAGAGACAGGCACTTCTAAAAAGCTATACAGGCAGCAAGTGATGCCCTGATTCATGATGCTTGCCAACTGACTAACTACTGCCTGCGAGAATCTCACATGAAGGCAGGCCAGCCTAGGGATGCATGACCTCTCTCACTGTCCGGTATCATGACAGTCTTCCTTTAAAAATGTGCCATAGCTTCCTAGTATTGGTTAGATTTAGAACATTGTCACTGGATTTTTTAGTCAGTGAACTGAGAGATCTTAAGACTGTTAAGAGCAGAGATCTTAACAGTCAACCTGGTGGGCTAAAGAGGAAATAGCTGATCAAGGAAGCAGACAGCAGAACTACCTTACAAGGCCCATCTTAATAAAACTTCTCAAAACTAAGGTGGTGACCAGGAGCTATTTGCACTGCCGCCTATGGCTTGCCAAAGGCGGCAGCAATGTGCTAACTATTCAGGCTCTGAGCAAAGACATGTAAGCAACCCAAGCTGCCTTTAAACACATACTTGGAATAAAAACCTCAAGGAGCCATGAATGAGTCTCCTGAAAACTACAGATGCTTAATTTTCTGTTGTCTTTATTTTTCTTTTGTTCCAGACAATTCTGAACTCCATTCCCATATTCTTCTCTCTATGTGAAAAAACTAAGGCTTTGTGCACTCTGTTACTATGGAAACAGGAGAGAGAGAGAAACAGTTTATGTATTTCAAAAGCTGTCAGCCTATATACTGTGGATTTTGACAACTAAACCTGAGCAGGAACAACCCTTCCTCTACTCGTCGTGCCTGACACTACGTTTATTTTTTTTTATACACACGTGATTCACTTAGGAAAAGTAAAGATCTATTTATGTTGCTTTGTTGCAATCCATTTTATACTTAATACAGTGTCCAGAGGACAGAGAGAGGTTTCAGTGACACAGTTAGGAAACAAATGTTCTTAATAAGCACTTATTAAATCAAAATGAAAACAGAGTTAGCAGGCAACACAACTCAATCTATTGCCCAAATAAAAAAAAGATTGAAACTCTATTAATTTTAAAAAAGATCTGAATGTTGCCTGACTTATATTTCATAGAAATGTAATGTCTGCTATCCTCTCTTCAGCTCTCTAATAAAAGAGCTATTTTGAAATTACAAAATACACTGTGTTCTCCCCCAGAGAACTCGATTCAATAGCTTATTGATTTTTCCTGGCATCCTTAGTCTGGTGTGAAGGGGTTTTTAGACTTCTGAACCTGGAAGAAGAGAGAATGTTTGTAATTGCCTTGGATTCTGCCCAGTAACTCCCCTCCCATATCCCCAACACAGTGTCATGATGAAGTCCATCCTACTAAGTGCTTGCCTCCCTACTATTCTCTGTTGCTTTCTGACACTTCCTAATATTTTCAAGAAAACGACTGCCATTCTAATGTCATTTTCACCAAGTTTAGATGATACAGCTAAGTGGACCAGGAAAAATATATCAGAACTTCAACCTTCAAATCTCGAGTATACTTCAGTAGTTAAAGGGTCTGTTGGGCTCTCTGCTTATAAGGCCTGCTCTCCTCATCTTTACATGATATACTTGAGTCTGAAAATCAGGCTCTCATCCCAAAGTGTTTGTGTCTCCCCTCTTCAAAGCACACATGAGCTGTCGTTGACCCGTGAATGGAATGATGAGAGAAAGACAAATTAGTAAACAATGAGAACCTGGTGCTGTGCCGTATGGCCCACCTTCCCTCTCTTTTCCTTCCTTCCTTCCTTCCTTCCTTCTTTCCTTCCTTCCTTCCTTCCTTCCTTCCTTCCTTCCTTCCTTCCTTCCTTCCTTCCTTCCTTCCCTGAGTTCACAAAAGAAATGCCCTTGATATTATAGAAAGAAAGAAAAGAAAGAATGAGTGAAAGAAAGAAAGAAAGAAAGAAAGAAAGAAAGAAAGAAAGAAAGAAAGAAGAAAACATCAAGTTGTATTAACAGGTTTGCTTGTCCTGTGGAGTCATTTACCCAGTAAATATGAGTAGTCACAGAAGGATTAGGACCATCCAAAGCCAATCATTTTGCAATTTCTGATAATTGAACTCAAAGAACTGAATTGACCTTACCTCACAAACATTTACCTTTCTTGATAAATGATAAACTTTAGTCTTCCTTTAAATTTCTAGAAGTAAATGAACCCAGAGAAACCTATAAAGGAGCTCATGAAGATACTTAACAATGTCTGGGATAGTGTACACATACGAAGTGTGTTGCATGAGGGGCTGCTTGTTCGTCCCTGCCGCCGGGCTAGCTTAGCCCCGAAATAACCACACAGACATTGTATTAATTAAAACACTGACTGCTTGGCCCATTTGCTCTAGCCTCTTATTGGCTAACTCTCACATCTTGATTTAACCCATTTTTATTAATCTGTATATCGCAGAAGTGGAGGAGTAAAGTCTAGCTCATTGAATTTTCCCTATGTACATTCTCGTAGAAATCTCGTAGAAATTTCTGTAAAGTGTCAGTACATTTCTATTCTCCCTTTAGATGTTCTCAGTTACTTGAATAATAATATTAAGTAGACTTGCCCTGAGGAGTAGGATATTTACTGTGTAGTAGAATCACAGATTTTTTTAAAAAAAGATAATTATATAATGTCTTGAGACAATAGCTAAAACCAAAAGAATTAAATTTTAGAAATATAAATGCCTAACCTTGGGTTAGAAAAAAGTTAGAAATAGTTGTGAAAGAACAGCTTGGATAGTTGTGATTGTTATTTTTATAGATTTTTGTAGCAATAACATCAATAAGAATATGCCATGTATTGCATTTGATAAAAGAGCATACATAGCCTTGGGCACTCTTCACAAACTGTAATTATAAGACTGCAAGTAACAAAGGTGCTTATTTATTTGGTCAGACAATCTAAAACACTCATTTCTATTTTATCTTAAAAATAATCTGTACTTCTTGAGATAGAATATAGTGGGAAGACACACAAAACACAGAAGTTTATTCCAGAAAACTGAGCAAAATTCTGAGAGCTATTAGATTTGCAATGCAGCAGAGTGTCAATGCTTTGGATAGCATATCCAGAGTACAAAATCATGTTCTTCAAGATCAGTATCTATTTTAGTTAGGGTTTCTATTGCTGTGAAGAGACACCATGACGATTGCGACTTTTATAATGAAATATTTAATTAGGGCTGGTTTACAGTTCAAAGGTCTAGTCATGGAGAGGTAGCTAAGAGATCTTTCTATATCCAGATTGGCAGGCAGCAGGAAGAGAGTGGGTCATTGGGTCTGGCTTGAGCATCTGAGAAATCAAAGTCTCCTTCTAGTAACACACTTCCTCCAACAAAGTCACAAAGCTATGCCAACAAGACCATATCTGCTAATAGTGTGACTCCTTGTGGATCTTGGAGGGGGAGAGAGGCATTTTAATTCAAACCACCACAGTATTCCTGGGTTGAAGAGATGACTGCTCTTCCAGAGGACCCCTGTTCAAGTACCAAGTTCCAGCACTGACTTGGTGGCTAACAAATATGTGTCACTCGAGTTCCAGAATTAGATGTCCTCTTCTGCCTCCACGGGTAATTCATACATGTGCATATAGACATGCATGCAGGCAAAATAGCCATATACATAATTCTTTTTAAATGGAGGGATTTCTTTCAGGAGGCCAGAGGGAAGTCAATACAGAAGGAGAGGGAAATAGGTAGGGAAGGAGGATAAATAGCATTAAGGATGATTTAATAAGTTATAAATAGTCATATTGTTTTATATTTACCTAAAATTATATGTAATATATAAGGACGTACATATGAGTGCATATGTGTATGTGTTTGTATGTGTGAACATGAATCTCTGTGTGTGTGCATATACAGTTTTAGTGAAATTATGCCACTTGATGTAATAATATTCTCACCAAGAGTCATAGATCATCTAACAAAAACCACACCAGGCATGAGAAACCTCCTTTTGAGTTATTCATTAGGAAAGCCCAAAAGACTTCCTAAACAGCATAGGCTATTGCTAACGCAACCCAGAAGATGAATATAAGTTTCTATTAATGAATACACCACTGACTTCAGACACAAGACTCAAAGAAATTAAGCTGGATTTTATTCCAAAGTGTTTTCTACTAGGTGTAGCTTTTATAACACAGCTTCCTTGGTAAGCTGCCAAGGGAAGAAAATATTCAGTGGTCCTATTGTTTGTGTTACTTTTCTATTGATGTGATAAAACACTGTGACCAAAGCCAAGTATGAAACAAAATGTTTAATTTAGGCTTAAAATTTCAGAGAGTTCAAGTCCCTAATGGCAGAGCAAAGTCCTGGCAGTTGGAACAGCTGAGAACTCACACCTTTGTATGCAATTTGGAGGCACTGAGAAAGACTGAATGCTATGAATCTCAGAGACCTTAGTTACACACTTTCTCCAATAAGGCCACATAGCCTAATTCTTCCCAACATTTCTACCAACTATTCAAATACATAAGCCTGTGGAGCCATTCTCGTGTAATCAAGCATACCATGACAGAAAGCCCAACTAGTCAAAACGTCAAGAATAACTGACTGTGGCTTTGTTCAGCCCTAGCTGATACTGCCACAACACAATCCTTGAAACAAAGGCTAAAGGAACACCAATAAAGACGCTGGAAAGGATTAGAAGAGTCAGAGAACCAGTAGTCTGCTTCAAGATTGAGGCTCCAACTGATGTGTCAGCATGATTAAAAAAAAATCACATTGGCCCCAGGTGAAGAGCTAACACTGAAAATGCCTTTGAGATGAGCACCTTAAATGGTCTTCTAATTATAAAAATGGTCATACCCCCTAAATATACATAGAGCAACACCATATGGACTCAACTGGTTACACACACACTTGTGTATGAGACAAGGTAAAGGTGAGAAAGAAATGAAAGAGACTAGAGGGAGGAAATGATGTAATTGTCTCTTTGTTTTTGTTATTGTTTTCCTTTTTTTGTAAAAATAGATTGTTTTCTCATACAATAAATCCTGATTACCATTTTCCCCTCCCTTTATTCCTCCTAGTTCCTCTCACTGTCACATGTAACTATATTTTATTTTAAAGTGTTTTTTTGAAAAATAAAAACAAATAAAAAATAAGTAAATCTATGAAAAGTGGTTTCCTGGACTTCTGAGTCCTTCCTCCTTTTTCCTTCAGACAATGTATCATTGTGATGTATAAACACCACGAAGTGTATATGAACTGAACGA
Source organism: Ondatra zibethicus (assembly GCA_004026605.1). NCBI lineage: Eukaryota > Metazoa > Chordata > Mammalia > Rodentia > Cricetidae > Ondatra > Ondatra zibethicus. The sequence continues at coordinate 30,825 of PVIU01006488.1, forward strand.
AGGGTACACAAGCATTTGGGGAAAGGAGTGATGGTGACAAGAATTTGTCCTAAAAAATGAAAGGCTAAGCCTAGGATAGAAATTGTTATTTTCTTAGGGGTGTAAAATGACGTTACACATTAGGCATATTGAAAGAAAAAAATGCTCCAAATAATCTATAATTATCAATGATTTGTACACTGTGGAAAGCATGGAAGTTTTCTTATTTATAGTGAAATATGTCATAGTTTACCGTGCATAAATTTAAGCCAGAAGAATTCATTTGAAATTCACATCCTGCTGCCCCAAATTGCCATTTCTGATCTAGTAGCTCATGGGATAGAGAAGTTAAAAATTTTAAAACACAATTCCACTGTTTACAATGACTATTCTTAAGGTTCCAGTTTGTTAAATTCTGACTTAGAATACACCCTTACCCTTTTATCCTTATTTTCTAAACTTTACTTTTTATTATATATTCTTTCCCCTCTCCCAACTTCTTACTCCCCTCCTCTCTTTCCACACTCTCAACTTCATATTCTCTCTCTTTCACTCTCAAAAGCAACACACACACACACACACACACTAAGAATAAGGTGAAAAACAACAACAAAAACATGGATTCTACTTTGTCAACAAATTTGGTCAACAAATCCTGAGCATGTGATCTGCCCTGAAATATGGTTTAATATTTTCCAGTAATTATCAATTGCAAACAGTTTCTTAGTTAGGGGTGAGGCTTGGTGCCCACTTTCCCTTTGCATTGGGATTTTGTCTTGTTTGAACTTGTGCGGGTCTTGTGAGTTCCTATGTGTATATGTGTATCAGAACCGATTTGTGTTGAAGACAGTGTTTGCTAGCACTTGTCCACCACCTTCAGCTTTGACCAGATCCCTGCTTCTTCTTCTACATGGATTCCTTGAATCTTGAGGGAAGAGGTTTGAAAAAGACATCTCACTTAGGGATGAGTGCTCCAGTGTCTCTTATTCTTTGCTTGCTGTCCAGTTCTGGATCTCTGTGTTAATTATCATCTACTGCAAAAAGAAACTTCTTTGACGAGGGTTCAGTGACATGCTGATTAATGAGATAGTAATTGGCCATTGAGAGTCATTTTATTGCTAAGTTTATTTAGCAAAATAATTGTAGTAGATTTCCCTCTAGGGCTCATGATCCATCTAGTCTCATGTTTTTGGTCTCTTAAGCAGTGTCAGGAATGGGTTCCATTTCATGGATCAGATCTTACAACCAATCAAAAGCTGGTTGGTTACTCCCATAATATTTGTATCACTTTTCTGCCACTGGGTATATATTCCAGGCAGGTCACTTCTGTAGCTCATGGGGTTTGTATCTGGGTGAGATTGATCAGTTTTTCCCTCAGGAAGCATAGCATCACCTAGCACCATGAATGCTACTCAGTAGGGATGAAATTACTAATTAGGTACCAACTTGGTCCTCCACATTTTAAGGAATAAATATGTCATGTCTTCACCAATATGATCTTTACCTTCAGGAAAATATGTGTGTTTCATTCATTTTCACAGCCATATCTTCTTACTTTTAGGACTGGAGGGGAAAAGGGGAGGGGGAGTGGGGAAGAGGGAGGGAGATGGGAGGAGCGGAGGAGGTGGAAATTTGGAATGGTACTATTTATAATGCAATAATAAAAAATTAAATGTGGAGAAAAAAAGAATAAAGGTTCTGAATTGTGATTCAAAATCAAAAAAAAATAAAAAATAAAAATCACCAAGGGCACTAAAGAACTATTATTTATGTGTGTTATACCTACCATGATTTACTCTGCACAATTAATGCTGAGAGTTCAGGAAACTATTTCCCTCTAATTCATTTAAAGTTATATTCCACTGATTTATAAACTATGTGCACCTGGTGGTGAAGAATCCACCTGCTAGTGTACTAAGATCTTTTGGCATCTGTGTAGATGCGCCATTGCGATCACAACATTCTCCCACTCCTTTTCTTCGTCAACTTCCAGAGCAGTGGAGGAAAGGCAACGGCATTCAGCTATTACTAGGGAAATAATGTTGACATTCAGAACTGAAAAGAGCCTTACGTCAAGGATCTGCGGACTGCAACTTGGAAATCTCTGACATCCCCCAGAAGTTCTGTGTTTATCCATGGAAGTAATGTAGAATTCAGTGCAAAGGTCAATGACTGAGACTGAGACAGTAATTTATCATGCCACAGAAGTATTTTTCAGGTTGTGTGTGTGTGTGTGTGTCTGTGTGTATTTGATTCCTAATCAGACATCAACAAATTTTATTCTATTATTATCTTAATTTCACAAATGAAGGATAGGTGTGATATAAAGACAGATTAAAGTGCTTGGCAATTCTCACAAAATCAGTGAGGGAAGAGTGCATACTAGTCTTCAGACTTTTTCCTAAATAAAGACACACATGCTTTGGGAATAAGCCAAGATATCAGAGATGACCATATTAAGAATAGTGTATGAGAAGTTATCAAGGTTATATTTGCCTGAAGTAGTATTACCATCCAGTCTCAACAATCTTGAGGTTTTTATTATCCTAATGTATCTTTTGTCTTTTATGTATCCATTTCTATAATTTTTTAATTTTTGTTTTACCCAATTTAGTACAATAAAATGCATATTGGCTATTGTTTCAGCCCCCCGTTGCTTGCTTTGTGGATGATATCCTGCAGTGAGCACAGTTACTGCAATTCATTCAGCTGTGAGAAACATATCTGCATGTGTGTGCTTAACATACTCAGAGCAAAGATGTTATCCACCACTGGAAAGAACCACATCCTAATCATAAGTTCTGTGTGACTCCAGGAGATCAGGAACGATAGTAACCACCCTCAGGCAGGACTGGCCCCTTACAAATGCTCCTATCTTCAAGTATAAAACATCATTATGTAGCTATAACTGTATCCTTTTCCATATATTTTGGTGTTGAGGATTTCAGGTTCAGAAAGAAACTGTTAGAATTCAGATAAAATTAATGTGTATTTAATATCTATATTATGTTTCTGTTAATTTCATCCTCTTCTTCAAGCCTTTTCCCACACCCAAGTCTGACAATTTCTTCTGCAAGTATAGCAGTATATCTTGTTTTATATATTTCTTTTATCTGATTTCAAAGAAAGCAATGAAGTTCAGAGGGGCTGAGGTACTGGCTCAAGGTCATTCTGATCTGAAGTTGCATTTTAGCTAGTGTTTTGATCTAAGTCCTCTAACACCAAATGCAGTAAAATGAGAGAACAGAGGGAACAATGACCAAACAGCAAGCACATGACATTCCACATGTGTTGTAATCTTTATGAATGACAGCGTGTACTGTAATGCAGCAAGATGCCTTGTTGTATCCAATAACCCACATGTTTATAAATCAGAAAGCACCTTGAGTGAATCAGAGCTAGCTTTCTCAGAATATTGGTGATTTCAGACCTTCCAAATAGTAAGGAATTACAGTAATAGCCTTTATAAATTGTACAGAGACTGTTGCAGACAGATTCTGCCATTCCCTTTTGTGTGGTTTAACATGGATTTCTCTTCTGTTGAGCCCTGAGGTTGCTTCAATATTATCCTCAGCACAGGGCTCCAAACAGCTACTACCAATTGATCACAATTAACAATTCAAGATGAAAGTAGTTTTCTTCTCCAGTTTAAAGTGAGTCTTTTTCTGCGTAAACAACTCAGGTACAGGGTTTGGTTTTATAACATGAATCTGAGCATACCACATCCATGGTCTGCATATGTTTGAAATTTTGTAGATGTTTATTATTATAAAGAAAGCAGTTAGGATTTAATGGGTAACTCAGTGCAAAACCACATAGTCTGGGTGAAATTTCCATTACTAAACAACAACTGTTCTCTTATATCTGGACCTAAAGACAGCCACTTGACACTTTTATTTCTCCTATGTCTCTCAGTAGGTCAAAAGATAGTGAGAGTCAAGGCTGTATTCCATGAGGATCCAATGAAACAGAGTCTTTTACCCCTTCACAATGTAAGTATCAGTCCAGACCTGCTCACTTGTTTGATTGCTTTCATTCCCAAAGAAAAAGGAATGGGCTTAGGGGTGGATGAGCTCCACAGAAGAAAGCTCTGGAAAGTCCTAACAAGTCTGAATCAACTACCAGATTCCCTTGGGCTTTTCAGAAAACTTAGGCAAGGACTGAAGATAAACCTCTAATAAAAATTAAGGTGACTGTTAACCACAGTACAGTAGAAGAATCAACATTTCCTGGTAGGCAGCAGGGACTTCTACAACACAACACCTGTGCCCTAAAGCTGAAACTCTCCCATGGGTGCTTTCAAGCCTCAATCAAGATGGAGATACGGGAGCTACAATGGAATTGTGGGGCTGCTGATGACTCAGGTGAGTTGGTCAAACATAAAAGTCCTGCCTTAAAGGGTTGTCTTACTCAAGAGAAACACAATGAAAGAGAAGAGAGAAAGCAGTCCCACACCTCCAGCTCTGTCATGGAGGCTGTCCTTATTCCACTCCAGTCCCGGGGAGTGAGAGGAGGGAGGGAGACATCCAGTCCTCAGGCTGGTATGCTGTACTATTCAGAGACTTGAACAGGCAGTAAAACAGAGAGGCCTGTGTCTGCTCTGCTGAGTAATTTCCACACTGAGGCCCTAAGCAGAGACGTTGCATCATTTGTAACATCTGCCTTGGCATCCAGGAGCCAAAGTAAGCTAGTTAGGAAGTCACACTGCTTCTTTCTTCCTCTTCTTATGACACGTCTCAGGTCTTTAGGGTTATTTATAAAGAAAACTAGACGGAACTCCTCAGGGAGTTGTCAGTTTGATGCATGGGAGGCAACTGAAGGTGGGGAAGAAAGGTGTATTTGTGGCTTGGGAAGGACTCTGGCCTCTTGTTTTCAGAGGAAAGAGGGAAGAAGTGCATTGTTTAGAGGTTGATGGAACTTCAAGAACCAAAGCAGAAACAGACAGTGTGGAAAAGGAAGTCCACCAACTGAATTGGAAGGCAGAATTAGTCTCTGCCCTTCCTTTACCTCAATCACCACGAAGTTGCTTGAACAGTGAGAGTAAACCATTTCTCACAGGAGAATATGTACCAACAATAACACAGAGGCCAAAGACATCTCTGAGTCCTTCAGTACTAGACTTCTGGAGATTTTCTTGTTTCTCTACCTATTCTAAAGCATGTATCATGGGAACATGCTTCTTATTCTTTTTTTCATATTTTAATTTTTTGAGAATACTATATTTACATCATTTTTCCTTCTCCCTCTTTCCTCTCCTACTTCTCCTTGTCCTGTTCTCAAATTCATGCCATATTCTTCTTTACTGGTGATAATATAATACATATTATCAACATATGATATGTGTATGTGTGTGTATACATGTGTGTGAGAGAGAGAGAGTTACTGAGTTCATTTGGTGCTGCTCATATATACATGTGTTTGGTGACTGAAATTGGGTAATTTATCAGGTGATTGTCCCTGGAGAAAACTGATTCTCAATCTCTCTCTCTCTCTCTCTCTCTTTCTCTCTCTCTCTCTGTCTCTCTCTAGCATGAAGTTCTTCATTCAGGGATGTGTCTTTTTCTAATTTACCCTCTTCACATTGACATATCAACTGGTATTGTGACAATACAGTTTCTGTGTAGGCAACATTTGTTGAAATTTCACACGTGCAGTTTCCTCATCATGTCTAGGGTACCCAGCTCTAAGACATGTATCTATAATGTGCCTCTATATCTAAAGCTCAGGGAAAATAGAGGAAGAAGAGGACAGAAAGACTACAAGGGTAACAGAACCAGAAGGTGTGATTCTCACTATTAATGAGCACAGTCATTACTTGGGGAATTCATTGGGATGGGAATTTAGCTTCTAAACTTTCAGCTGGGACCAAGTATTCACAAACACATTTGCTGACCACTGATGTTCTGGTCTACACCCTCAACCTCCATTGTCGTGAAATACAGAATGATGCTTTTCTCGACCGAAAGAAACACCCTTCATTCACTTTTCTCATTTCCCTCATAAGTATGACTTCTCTTAGTAGAACAAGTCCAGAGTATAGCCATACTCCACAAACTACATATTATCAGAAAGCCTTATCTGTTCCTCATGTGTATTTGGATAACAACACCATGAGAACAAACTGGCCTCCCAACTGCAAGGCTCCACCAAGTGTGAGCAACTGCATTCAGATGTTTGGGGTGAGGTAAAGCTCAGATGACTGTATACCTAGTCATATACCTATGCAAATGGTGGCCTAGTCAAAGAGCAAGGGAAACTGGGAAACAGATATGAAACCTTCTAACAGCCTGTAGTTAGGAAGGTGTCCAGATGGCATAAGGCACATCCAAGCCAGTAGACACTAACTAGAAAGTCAAGTCCCAGGGCCTTTGTTAGAGTACCTCATGACCACATCACTCATGATTAGTGACTCTCACCCGAGTGATTTCTTCGACATAGGTCCTAAAGGCATTGCCACAGAGACGATTAGACATAAAAGAGAAATGAGGCGATGACTCCATGATGCTTAGCAGGTGATGGTGCTTGGGGGTGTGGAGAGTATATGTTCATTCTTTCCCCTTTCACTTGTTGCTATTATTTTTCTACGACATTGACACAGCATTTTTATTGTTGTAACCATTTCAGAATGACTAGCTACCTCTAAGAGCCAATGCCGAACTGCCAAACAGAATGATTCCAATCACATTTACAGCAAATGATCCTCGCGCTGAAGTGGTTTTAAGTTTTTCACTGCCTTTTCTGTATCGAAGATATTCTGTGTTAATCAGGAATGTGCTCTGCCTCACTGCTTCTATGAAATATTCATCTGTATCCCTTGTTCCATTTTACAGATGGTAGGATTGGTCCCAGATATGTGAAGTGACTACCCAAAACCAGAGCTGGAGTCAGAAGCTGGTTCTAGGCTCTCTACTGTCACCCTTAACCAGTTCATAGCCCTAGTTCCTCAGCCCTGCCCTATGTGCTTCCCAGACCTGCCAAGCACTTCACCAGCCAGCAACAGATGAGCCACTATGAGTTACTATGTAAGGAAAATAAAATGTAAGCCATATTTTTATCCTATATAACTGTAGAGGAACTTTAAATCGCCAGATGTCAATCTGGTATCTCTTCTGAATGACCTGGCTCTGGGGCATGAACAGAGAAGTTAGGCTTTAAGGAAACCTACTGTGCTGATATCAAATACTGAGTTCAGGGCTCGAACTTGCTTCTCCAGAGCTTGCAAGTGGTCCTTTGATGTATGTTAATATTTCTGGAAAGTTCAGCCCTGGAGGTGGTCTATTGTGTCCATATCTATGAGTTGCAATGAGACCAGGCTTAGTACAATAGAGTTTATATCCAGTCCTCAGGCCTTCTTAATTCCACAGTGTACAACTTAGTCAAAATAAGCCTTTGTGTTCTCACACTTGCAAAGATTTCAGAAGCAATTTTCCAATGCTGAGACTTGTTGTACCTTAATAACTACATTATAGATCTGTGGTAGAAACCCAAGAAATTTCTGGTTTCTCCTATTTCTTGCTGATATTTGTGAGTGAAGTATCTGGGAAATATTTGATAAGAAGAATAATGCTAATATAGTAATCCCATTTTAATAAGCATTCACTCTAGGTCAAAATTATATCAATAAGTTATCTCACATAGAAGAAAGTAATTGAGATAAATTAATTGGGAAGAATAGCATACCTAAAAGAGGTAGTTAACCATACTCAAATAAATGAACTGTTTTCATTCAATAAATTATGGTTTCCTATTAGTTTTCTGTGCTGATGAAAGACACACTCAAATGTGCTTAGAACAAAGCAATCAAGGGAAGTGCCTTAATGGTAACAGGTGAAATCTGAACTGTTTCATGAAGGGGCTATTCTGGAAGACATGAGCCCATTTCCCAAAGCACAATCTATAAAATCCTGCAATCATACTCACATTCTTAAATAATAGCAAACACAGGGTATCATCCAATAGAACAGTGTTAAATAAAACAAAAGATCCATAGAAACAGCTTAAACAAGAATGGAAAAAGACAACAGTTTTTTTTCTTCCTGTTTTTTTCACACATCTACACATCACAGTAGCTACACATCTGTACAATTTAAGTGTTTATTTAATCCCAGGTTTCCATGTATGAGTGGGATGGTTGGGTTAACATTTCTAGGATAATTTTAAGTATGAGGTTGTGTTTCTGATTTGAGATGTATCTAGAATTACAAATTTAAGGGCACTTTCATGCTCCTTTTTTAGCATCAGACATCCTTTTTGCAAGATGAGATATGTCTCTAATATAAATTTCTGTCTATTTAAATTGACCAAGACAACCCTTCAGTCTGGAGGCAGGATGATGGCATCAAGGTCATGGTGCACAGCACAGTGAATCTATGCCTGCCACGTAGGTATGCAATAAAGGTTTGAATAAATATATATAAACAAATAATTCCAGGCATTAGCTGTGCAATACATCCAAGCTTACGTTGGTCAAGCGGGACACATTTTTTGCTGGTAACGTATTCATTTCAGACACATTTTTGGAGGTGATATATTCATTTGGAGTGGTACTTGGAAATAATATGAGCACTAGCTTAATTCGTTGAAAGTAACCTGTCACTATTCACCATAGAAATTTCTTCATAGTCATAAAAGCAAATGAAATATGCTGAGTTTGTATTATAGCATAAAAGCTGTGAAGGTCACCTTGTTGACATTAGCTTACAAGTTTGTCCTCGGTGTAGAGGCTCTAAATGAGAAGACTTAGGGGGAAACTGAAAGTTATGAAAATTTCAAAGACCAAGGAATTGCTTTTCAGCTTTTAGGTACTGCAGTGATGGGGCATAGCAAAGCAGTTCAATGAATGTGAACCTGTAGAGAAAAATAATTTTCTGCTATGTGGAGACCCTTTTAATACATACTAACTATGTTCTTCATTACTCCACGTAATCTAAAAATAGTGAAGTAGACAAAGATGAACAGAAAAGATGTGCACAGGTAAATTTTCCTGGGGATTTGACATAAAGGCTGGCTTCCAAACACTGGGAGGACTGAGAAAGCAGAGGCAGGAACAAGTCGGTGCACAGAGTGTCGTTTTGGTGGATGAGTCACCCTGTAGGTTTCTCTCCTGCAAACGGTCTTGTCACAATGTCTGCTTTAGTTATTTGATCCAAGCTTTAAAAAGAAACACAGCAACTCTTTCTTCCAGAAAGAAGACCCTAAGGAGTTTCCAGAGGTTTTGGTTTCTCTTCATCAATATTTCTAAAGTCTTCTTGCCACCAGCACTAATTAACGTTGATTCTAAACCTTGGACTCCCTTATTCAGCTTACAGCTTCAAGAATCCTCCAAGTTGAACAGGACATATTCAACACTGATGCAGGTTTTTGACTCTCATTTTAGAATGCATTATATAAGAGAGAGAAGCCTTATCTAGAACTACAGGTTTTAACACACCGTAGGTCTTAAATTAGGCCTCCCTTTGAAGCTCAGCTACAGAGCTGTAGAAAGGAACACAGATAGAGCTGAAAGCTGTATTCTGGTGGTAGTGCTGCTGTGCCTTTCGATTAGGAGAGTAAGATGAGCACAAGCCAACACACAGTGGAAACTGAACAGCTAAGTTGATTTGAGTAAAAACTATCCACTGTAGAGAATATTTCCTTGAGATTTATTCTTAGGAAACACATCCATATGGAAGTCTGGTTGACTAGTCCTTGAAGGGAAATATTTCCTCCCATAAGAGAAATAAACACATTTCATCACAATGTGACTGAGGTGGGGTCATAGCAAACCCAAAACAAAAGTACAACATGAAATTTACAATAGCAGTGTTTAGTATTTGCTTTCTCATAGGGTGATATATCCCCTGCTCCTAAAAGTTTTTTTTGTGCTAATCTCATTTATTCTATAATAATCATTTTATTAATTTCATTTCCTTTTATGCCTTAATTGCCTAATATAGGGTCTGGTGAAGGGAAACAGGCATGGGAGTGGGTATATAGCTCAGGAGAGCATCATCTCACTGTGTGATAATCCATGGGTTCAACTCCCAGGGCCAGGGTACAAGGGAAGAGGGAGAATGAACAAGAGAAGATGAGAAGAGGAGGGACAGAGAGAAGAAGAAAATGGAAAGAAGGCAGAGATGTGTGTGAGAGAGAGACAGAGAAACAGAGACACAGAGACTGAGAGCACAGATAAAAGAGAAAACTGATAATTTCTCTGTCTTAGACAATAAATATTATTTAGGAAATAGATGTATTTTGGGAAAGACACAAATAAAAAATATAAAATTGGATATAGATTCATGTTTTAAGTAGAGAGCATAAATTATGCTCAGAGTGTTCTTAAGAAATGTTATCTCACCGGGCGGTGGTGGCAAACGCCTTTAATCCCAGCACTCAGAAGGCAGAGACAGGAGGATCTCTGTGAGTTCAAGGCCAGCCTGGTCTACGTGTGGAGTGAGTTCCAGGACTGGCTCCAAAGCTACGGAAAAACCCTGTCTCGAAAAACCAAAAAAAAAAAAAAAAAAGAAATGTTATCTCCTACATTTAAATTTTCTTAAAAGCCATAGCATTTCATCAAGATATCTTAAGTGGATGAGAAGAAAAGAGAAAGCACTCCATACAACTATTTCAATAACAAAGACTGGATTAGTTTGGAAGACACACATTCAGGTCGGGCTGGAATAGTTGTGACATACTTTTGATGTAAGGCCAGGAAAGAGTTTGCGATTTTTTTTCTTGTCTCAAAAATTGTATTGAAAATTGCCTTGAAAACATTTTCTAAATTGCAGACCTGATGAAAATATTTGAAGAAAGTGCCTATGTTTTCTCTCTTAAAGCAGATATTATTTTTTCCAGGAGACTATAAGAACAAAAGTATCTCAAGTGACCCCATAGTCTATTAGCATCTGAGACACATACGCCTGTCACTTCTCTATAATGGCAGGTAAGATCAAAGACGCTACCTTCTGGAAACTTTACAGAACCCTTCATGGGCAAAATATGCAAATATAATTTTTCTTATTTGAGTTGCTATAAAATGGTGGGTATTAAAAAGAAGCAGTAGCCTAGATATTCTAAAACAAGGTTTCTGTCCTTTTACTTCTAAGTGAAAACATGATATAATCTCCCAAATTAATTTTTAGTGTTCCATTTGCCTATGGCACTGAAGCTGCAGATCAAACAGTCTAATAGATATTTGTATCCTTGTGGGGTTTAGTGATGACTAAGAGAGTAGTTTGGGATTCAGAGCAATTTTTTCATTTCATGTGTCAGACGGTAGAGCCTCATGTTGCTTGTTGACATTCTGGATCAATTAAGTGAGCTCCAACCAAAGACTAGCTCGAGAAAGGATGATGAATGGAAAGGAGCCTCTTTTTCCTCTCCTTGAGGACTTGATAAAAAAAAAAAATTTGTTCTTCCAAAGACAAATTCAGTCAAATGAATACAAATCAAAAAATAAAGTAGACAAACAAAAAGTAATCATTCAGCTACATCATCTGGGTAAGTTGGAAGGAAGGGAAGAGAAGGCCAGTAATTAATTAGTATGGTTTTAGAATTCAACTTGTGTCTTGACAGATATCAGCTCAGAAGGCTTTATTTCAAAACTTTCAATATTTATACTCAAAGGCAATCAGTTCATAGTTAGAGAGGAAATCTGTCTGCTGAAACTAATACAGCAAACTAAATCTGTTCAAGAACACACATTTAAGCATTCTCTAAATCTTACTGAGGCTTCCCAACCTTAGCTGATATTCCATGAGCCATCTACATGATTCTCAGGCAATACATCTTGCAGCCCATGCAGAGGACGTAGCTGATGAGGTAGCATTCTGGCTACCTCAGTGTTGCATCCTTTCAGAGAATGGACTCATAGATATTAGCTTCAGAAGCTCAAAAAGAGTTGCTGAGGTATTCAGTTGTGATTAACAAAATGCATTGCCAAATATTCAATAAATTTTGGTTCCTGGTCTATGTTTTACTGTTGTGAATAGATTGCAGCTGGTTTTGGTAGTCTCTGGGCCCTAAGAACTGTCATAGCATTCAAACCACTTCAGGTTTTAAAATGTGTTCTCTTGTACTTCCTATATTGAAAACAATTTTAGGCCTTTGGGTTATGACATGAATTGAAGAATTACTTGAATTTCAGTTGTTTTGGATAGAAACAAGTTCATGTCTTATTTTCCTTCTCTCTCTCCCTCCATTCTCCACCCCGTGTGTGTGTGTGTGTGTGTGTGTGTGTGTGTGTGTGTGTGTGTGTGTGTGTGTGCTCAGATGCCCACAAATGCAGGAAAGGGCATTGTATTCCTTGGATCTGAAATTGCATGTGTTTGTAACTCCCTCACTCTACCATATGGATACTCAGATCTAAACACCAGTCCCCAAATAGAGCAATAAGTGCCCTTAACAGCTGAGCCATCTCTCACCATCCCCAGAAACAACTTTAACTACCCATCATGATATAGGTGATCAGTCAAGCTCTAGCAAGTGACGGTATGCTGAACATGGGAAAAAACCTGAATGACACTAGTAGCAGCAACGAGAATGACAGTGTAGGGCATCAGGTCCTGTTAACTAAGGAATGGTCCAGGCACAGAAGATTGGGAAACTGCTGAAGGAATTAGGAAATGCGGCAGAGAACGTAATTCTTTAATTTTCTTTTACTGTTTTTGAGAGCCTCATATCTGAGTACCACATCTTTGTCATTCCTATAATCTCTCCTCCATTTAACTCCATCATCCCTGCACCAAATTCATGATCTCCTCTTAAATTATCATTATTATATGTGTATACAATTCCCTATGTCGTTTTAGTTTTTTTCATATGTACATGGATCCAGGACTTACCACTTGGAATCAGACAACCTATGAGAGAGAGAGAGAGAGAGAGAGAGAGAGAGAGAGAGAGAGAGAGAGAGAGTTCTTTCATGAAGAACACAGACTCTCCCTCTCTCAGAGGCCACTGACTACCTGTATCATTTCATCTACAGGTGGGACCATCTAGAATTTTCCATGTCCACAGTCACATATCAACGGGTGGTGTCATTTTTCCAGTCATGTTCAGGCAAACATATTTTTGAAGGTTTATGGGTGTATTTTCTTTGCCACATCTAGGGGACACTATGGAGCAACAAATATCATGGACTCTGGCTCTTACAATCTTTCTATCCCCTCTTATGCCATGCTCTATTAGCTTCAAGTAAAGGGTTATATGGTAGATGTGTCTGAAGCACAATTAATAAAAACTCAGACAGAGAAATTGGGATTCAACCTGAAGATCAGAAAACAAAGCAGCCAGCCACTGGCTCTTACCACAACTTCATCCCAAAATGGCTATCCTGCCTCCAGGAATCTCTGAGACTGTGACTGAGAATTGTCTTCTGTTTTATAATCCTCTCTAGGGCTAGAATTAAAGGTGTACACCACTGGGATTAAAGGCATGCAATGCCCAGTTTCTATGGCAAACTAGTGTGGTTACTGGGATTAAAGGTGTGTGTTGCCACTGCATGGTCTGTAAGGTGGATCAGTGGGACTGTTTTACTCTGTGATCTTCAGACCAGCTTTAGTTATTAAAATACAAATGAAATGCCACTACATGTGTCAGTTGGGATGGGCACCCTACAGTCACTTAGTCTCTGCATTCAGATCAGCTGTGGCTCTCCATCTGTTGGGAAAGGAAGATTCCCTGATGAGGGAAGAGATATAATCTTATCTGTGGGTGTGAGAATATCTATTTAGGATTCAATTAGAAATTATATTCGTTAAGGAAAATGGCAGTTGTGACTTTGCCTTTCAGGTTTATGATCTCTCCAGTATAAGTAGTTGGCCAGTTTCATAGTACCAGGCACGAATTCCCTCCTTTTGAGCAGGTTTTAAGTCCAATTAGTTATCTGTTGGGAAATTTTTTGTTGTTGTTTGCTTTTGTTTTGTTTTAGAAGGTGAGTGGTTCTTGGGAGAACAGTCACCCTACCAGTGTAACTCTATATACACTATGTGTATGCCAACTACCCCCCCACACACATAACATATACATACAATTTAGTAATGTTATATTTCTCTAATGTTATATGTCTCTCATTTAAAAGCATCTTTAATGCTCTTTATTTCTACTTCCCTCTCCTCTTGTATATCTTTCCCCCTTCCTTCCCAGCTCTTCCACCAGGAAATGTGCAGATGCTACTTACAGTATAGATAGACTTCAGAACTGCCAGAGCAGCCTGAGCAATAAATAAGATCCTGTAGATAGATAGATAGATAGATAGATAGATAGATAGATAGATAGATAGATAGATACACACATACATACACACATACATACATACATACATACATAGACAGATGGTCAGACAGACAGATAGATAGAAGAATGGATGAGTGTGTCATAACTGTAGTATAACTTATTGAACGAAGGACAAAATTCCTATATTTAGGAATATTACACTGAAATAAACTACAGGAAATTGAAAAGTTGAGAAAGAGAGCAAAATATTCAAGAAATATTTTAAAGATGAAATGAATAAGATTCATATAAACTCCAAACAGGACATCATGATGAGGTAAAAGCTGGAATTTATGACAAAATCCAAATTTCTGTCTTGGGAACAGAATATGAGAAGTAGGTTTAACACTGAATTCTAATTAGACTGATAGAACTAGAAATAACTATGTGATTTCCAGTCTAGAATTCGATCATAGTCCATTATAATCCACTGCTGAAGAATGAGGTATATTCTTGAAATGGACAATTGTGTGTTTTCAGTAAATAATGGAAATGAAGAATCTATAACAGATCAGATGCGATGGGGCCTAAGAAACCTTCCACTGAGGTAAGAGGGTCAGTTTTAGAATCTACTCCACTTCCCTACTATGAAGAGAACCAGGACACTTCATCATTTGTTCTGAGTATGATTCTTTGGCCTCCATACATTCTTCTAGCATCTGAGATAAAGGTTGAAGACCACTTTGGTGATCTGAGACAGAATTCTGGAGAAAAAGACAGAACAATAAACTAAACAAAAATGTCATCTCTTTTCCCTAGAAAATGGTCTAGAGTTCCATAGCTTGACCAAACTAGATTCAAAAAATACATACTGATATCATGGCTTCCCTTGTAGTGCTCTGGTTAGAAGGGTTATCCTAAGGTAGGAAATTCAAGGTTATGGACAGGGTAAGGGGCATTCTTTAGAGAAGATCCACAGTGTTCTCAACAATTGCAAAACTTACAATATAGTTGGGTGATTTCTGATACAAATCTCAGCCTCAAGGATTATTTATTTGTTATTTTCCTATTACTCATTCAAATATAACTTGCTCAAAGTCTATATGGATATCTGTCTCTATGTCTACATATATGGAAACACACATAATATATAGCACTTACATTGTTTGGATAGTGAATGTAGAAAGTTTGATAATTAAAATCAGAATATTTCACATCATTTTTGTCCCTGTTAACAGCTTAAATTAGAGGTATGGTAACTTTAACCATACATCTAGTGTAACAGTTAGAGGAGAGAACCACTAATATTTCATTACATATTTCTAGAAGGTGTTGGTAATCAGACATGAGTAAATATTTATCCAACCACTACTTTAGTTCTTCAGGGACCTATTGGATTAACACTTATTAGGTACTATGGGTATACAATTAGGGATTTCAGAGGATAGTGAGTCTTTAATACATGTTTTTGAAAATATATTTTCTCTCCACTATTGCACCTCCTTTTTTTCTGGGGGGGGAATGGTGGAGAGAATGCCTGCACTCACTCTCTCCTCTAATCAGATTGGTGGCTACCCTAAGAGCCATCATAGAACCTTCATTAAGTAGCTTATGGAAGCAAATACAGAGATCCACAGCCAAGCCCCAGGAGGAGCTCTGGGGTTCAATGAAGGAGAGATTACATGAGCAAGGCTGGTCAAGATCATGAAGGGGAAAACCAAAGAGACAGCTGACCTGAGGTCTTGGGACCTCATGGACACTGGACCGACAACTGGGGAGTGTGCATGGGACCAAACTAGGCCCTCTGCATGTGAGTAACAGTTGTGTGGCTTGGTCTGTTTATGGGGCCCCTGGCAAGTGGGACCAGGATCTATCCCCAGTGGATGATCTGGCTTTTAGGAGTCCATTCCCTATGGTAGGATGCCTTGCTCAGCCTTGATACAGGAAGGAGGGGCTTGGTCCTGCCTCAACTTGATGTACCAGGCTTCATTGATTCCCAATAAGAGGCCTTACCCTTTCTGGGAAGTGGATGGGGGTGGGGGTGGAATGGCAGGAAGGTGGGAGTGAGAGGAGGGGAAGGAGGGGGAACTGTGGTTGACATTTAAAATAAATAAAAATTTTTTAAAGAAAATACATTTTTTTACAAAACTAATTCTTCAGGTTGTAGATCCTTTTTTATGAGTCAGGCTTGGCACATAGGTTGCTGTGGAGGAACAAAAGTATTTATTGTCCAAAGTGATATCCTGAGAAAGTAATCTTGAAACTGCAGATACTGAGGGTCACAACTTAACCATACTTTGGGGAACTTTTAGCAAACACAGTGCCAATAGCTCATGGCTAAAAAGACATCCTGCTAACAGAGGGTCTTAAAACAGCAAGGCTTGACCTTTTCAAGGTAGATTCAAGGAAAGGTAATCAGAGATACAAGAGACAGATTCAAATGTGGTCTTGAGGTCTTTCTGGGGCACAGAGTCCTCTCAGCAGAGATCTGTCTAGCGAAGACACCGAGAGGGCTAATATGTACTTGCTAAACACTCTCCATCTTTCTCAGTCTTTCTTCTTCACTGGCCTTATCAAATGGAATGTTAGGTGTCTGCAAGTTATTGGGCATCTTTACTTATTTTAGGAAAGTTAAGGCACAGGGTAGATGGGCAAAGACTGATAAGAGACACCAGCTTTTCCACTCATATCTTGGGTTTTTCTGCTTGCTCCTTCCTTCCTTCCTTCCTTCCTTCCTTCCTTCCTTCCTTCCTTCCTTCCTTCCTTCCTTTTTTCTTTCCTTCTTTCCTCCCTTCCTTCCTCTGTTCCTCCCTGAATCCCTCCCTCTATACCTTCCTCCCTCCCTCCCTACTTTCCTTCCTTCCTTTCCTCCTTTTTTCTTCTGTTTGCTTTTTGTACTTGTTTGGGTCCAATGATAAAGTTGTTGCTTCAAGGAATTATTCTTCCATTATTCTGTCTTGACACAGTTACCAAAGAGTAAGCTAACGTCCCACATCAAGCCAATTTGATGTACTTTCTTGGTGTATAGATGTACCAAAAGGGTTGATGCATAAATGGAAAGTGTTTGTTGGTGAGTAATTCTCCCCAACACACAGAGCTTGCTTGAATGTGAAAGCTCCCCTACCTTGATTGTCTTAAAATAATCTCAGATCCTACCTCCCTAGACTCTATTTCACCTTGGTTCTCTTACACATGCAGCAGTTTTTCTACCAGTCCCTCATTTGTTTATAGTAGAAATCCAAACTTCCCTTTTTTATAAGAAGCTTAAACCTCTTGAATATATCATTCAATATGTTGAACCCTTCTATTGAGAGGAAGGTTCAGGATTCAAAGACATTCTTGAAAAAATTAAGCACCTGCAATTTGAAGTAGATTTGTGGAAAATAAATTGTCAGAGAGCCACAAGTTTGACTGATTTAAGGAAGAACAATACAATTTATGGTAAATGAAAGTTTGTGAAAGGTTATTGTGGCAGCTGTGTTCTAAATAGACTGGCTATCAAGTAGAAATCCCTGTGTGCAACACAAGGGCTTCTTAAGAATAATCCATATTCCTCTACACATGACTCCAAGCAGACTTGGACTTCAAGCAGATTTATTTGCCTCATGTAGAATGTCTACAATTTTTCTCTCATCTCCTTCTACAGTTCTTCAAAAAGAAGATTCCATTTTCTCCCATTCTTTCCTAGGCCATGTCTACAGTCACTTATTATATTACAGCAATTCCTAAAATTTAGCAAATTCTTGAAAAGAAATATTTATTCTCCTCAGGAAAATCTGGAATTTATGGATGCCTATTCTTAAAATGTAAGAATCTGGCTGAGCTGCTGCTAAGTTTACTGGGCCCACCTACACAGCTGAGGGTTTCTGTGACTCTGCTGGAAATAATGGCTTTAGGAGCCAAACAGAAACATTAGGGGGAAATATTTGAGAAGAGCCAGGCTTGCAGGTTGTACAAGAATTTCTTGTCTTGTAAAAGAACATTACATTTTAAGGAGCTCATTAAGTTGTTTTCTCTTATGTTTGACCCCAAATTAGAGTTTGAATTTCTTAATTTTCTCTTCCAAAATCATCTGCAAGATAGTAGTAATGAGCTTCTAAGTTTTCAAATGCCAAACAAAATGAAAGCATTTATTCCTAAGTAGTAGTGTGGAACAAATTGAATTTTGTTAGGTAGCCTTTATGGTCCTCATTGCCCCATGTTTGATCATTGCAGGTAATTTAAAAAGAAAGACTCATGCAAGTGAACCAAGAGAAATATCATAATCATTGAATGAAAGGCTAAAATCCCAACCATGTTATGTATCAGATATTTATCTGTGTTAGCACTTTCTTCCCTTGTTTGGAATCTTCATTCACCTTAACAATCAGTTTCCCCTCAGATGTGTTAGACTTTATGGCCTCCATTTCATGAAGGAGAGTGGCACTCTGTTACACAGATATGCTTTCTATGTCTTCTGAAAGTCCTGCCAGGAAGAATAGGTAATGAAATTCTCTCCCTCAAGTAGGTGTAGACATATCAATCACTTTAAGTGGAAACAATCATTCCTCAAGCTGTTTGGAGCCAAGATCTCTGAACACAGAAGCAGCAGCAGTGCTTTCTGTGGCTAAAATCAGCTTTTCAACGTGATGCTTAAGGTTCGCCACCCAACCATACGCCACAGAGGTCAAGACAAGCAGATTTCCTGATAGTGTTTGATTTGAGCAGAGGGAGTGATAAGAGGTTCACTCTGTAATCTGAGTTTAGAGTTGACTGAAGATTGGATCCTCAAGGAGGAGGGGGTAATGCAGAATCCTATCGCCATCCCCACTGAGTTCCTCCTGGGCAGGTTTGAAGATACAAAAGATTCCTGTTTCTTTACCATGGTGTGGAGATTCAGTTTTAGGAAACCTAGCTTCACCTACACAATTCAAAATGTTTTTTCCTCCCTCCTATGTAAGAGGATGATTTTGGATTTGTGATGCTATCTTTTCCTCCAACATTATCATATGGGCTCAGCTTTTGTCTTGATATTTTGGTATTTTAGGAACTGTTTGGTATTTAGGCAGTATTTTAGGAACCTCACAGCAGAAGACACAGAAAATAAGGCATTTATTGCAACCACCTCCAGTCCAGAATGCTGCCTTACCTAGAACAAACTTCAAAGCCCGGGAGCAATTGGGATGCTGGTGGGGAAAGCAAGCTGCTGATGACTACAGAAGCATCCCGTGGGCACAGCACACTCTGGTTACAGTGAGGCAGTGCTGTGTTTCCAGGGCTTTGCTGCTGTGAAACAGAGCAACGCTCACTTCCAGTCCCCAGATACAGAGCAGAATCGGCATAGAAATATTAAAGAGAAAATTAATAATTTATTTCAAAAATTCATTTGCAGCTGCACTTCAGTGAATTAATTGCTTTTTTCTTTCTCCTCTTATTCATTCCTCTCTCTTGCTAATGATCAAGTTGGAAGCAGAGGAAGTCAGTAGTCTTGGAGGCTGGTGGGGACAGAGCAGGAAGCAAGAAGAAAGGGTGTGCTTTCATGTGGATGCCTCATGGGACCTGAAAAGTGAATGAGGAATGGTTAAACTTTCTCTGTCTTCTGTCTTTACCCTAAAGGCAATGGGAAAATATGCATGTGAATATCTATCTATATCTATCTACATTATATATGCATATATATATATATACATCACTGATACCACTTAGCAATGTAAAGGAGGGAAATATTAAAATTCAGCAAGCCAAAGATTCATGTTATTAAAAAGATTAATCTGTTTTTCATCTCTACAACATCTATGCGACTCACTTCCTGTATGCTCATTAAAGTAGTGTAGCCACAGAGACAAAGCAACTGTAGACAGTTGCTTAAGTATTAAGTAGAGCTTGCATGTTAACTTACATAAAGATTGGGGGTAAGCACTTTAATTTTTGCAAAGACTTTGCTTATCACAATTTGCCAGATGACTCTAAGGTGATGATATGGCAAGGTTCAAATTCATAGCCATTTTAATGACTTTTCTAAATGAAAATAGAAAAGTCTGTGCAAGAACTTTTATTGGCCAGAACACAGACTGAGGCAAAGCACATGATTTCTTCCATATTTAACAAGGCTCTGCAGATAGCCTGTCTCCATCATGGCAGTCCAAGTTACCATTTAAAGGAAAGCAAAAAGTTGTGTTTATTAAACACCTTCTTGAAGTCAGCCATACAATTGGAGAAGTAACCATTGCTGTAATGAGGTTTTGAAAAACAAATGAATGTAGAAGCAAACACTGATTTTTTTTTCCTTGATAATCTTGTTGTTCTGGCCCAGAAGCTGTAGTCATTTGAGCACCAAATGATCCCTTCCAGGATAAACAGCTTCTACGGGTCCAATTGGATGTTCTGGTATGTGTAGCCACAAAATGGGAATAACCTCAGGAAGAAGACAGAGAGGACTGGATGTTTAATTTTATCATCAAGATCAGAGTCAAGGAAAGAAGGAAGTACACAGAGCAAGGCTGTAAGGAGCAATGCTGATGTGCTGGGGGCAGATGTTTTTCAATGCTATTCATATTCATTATTGCCAAGAGAGCCTCGTGACTGGGCTGGGAGAATCCATTTACTATGAATTGCTATGCTGTGCCCCAGACAACCATGGGGAGTCATTTGCTCCAGCTTGCGTATGACCTGATGTGATCAGGAACATTCTTCAGCTGATTTTAAATCTATTTTCAGAAAGTGAGGATACGAATGTATCACTTACAGGAATATGCAGTGCTGTCTCCCCTTGGACAATGAAACAAAGGGATTTGTGTTTGTGTCTTTCTGTGTCAAATAGGTGGTGGGAATTTACCTCAAAATATCATCACAGCATTTTCTTTGGATTTCTAATGTATATATAGGCAACCAAATGTTTGATCTGGGTAGAAATGCCTTCCTCTTTGAACACTGAACACCCTTCAGATATGATGAATTCATAATTATAGGGTAAGTCCTGTGCACGCAGAGGTTAAAGCCCAAAGTGATCCAAAGGAGAACACATTCGACAATATTAAGTCACCAGTGACCCCCACTCATACCAGTACACCTCCATTGACTCCAAATTTACGACTTCCCTTGAAAGGTTTTATTTGAAAATTTACCAAAAAGTCCTCATCATCTCACAAAGAGACTTGAAAACCTCTACCAGAGGCATACTGCCACTGTTCCTAAAAAGCTTTGCAGTATAATTTGAAAATTTAATAGAAATGGCTGAGCTATTTCACGTTGCCTGGGTTAAAGTAAGTACTTTTACCTGGAGTCATCAATGAAAACATTTTCCTCAGCGTCTCCTGGCAAGAAACTGTACCAGTAGCTGGAAATTCAGTGGGCGTCTTCCCTTCCTCATTTCTTCTGCAAGATCACTTAGGACTCTGTAATGATCGGCTTTAGGGATCTTACACTTATGAAAACCAACCCCGCTTCTGTTTTGTGCTTTTAAAGTTTGTTTCCTGTTCTGAGAGCGGCTAGAGGTTTTTGACTACCTAGTACTGCCCCCTTGTGGACCACAGCAGACACTGGTGCAGGAAGCTACCTCCAGCCCAAGTTTTACATCACAAGAGGAAAGTAAAAGACCTTGGTTTTAAAAATAATTTTTATCCTACCCCCTGATTTGAAGTCCCACGTGAACTAGAACTGTTTTCTAATGTCAAAGTGAACCTGAAAATATAGCTAGCTTGTAAGTATGGAGAAAACAAAACAGGAGAGGGAAGACAGGAAAAATCTAGGCCAGTGTTCACTCTCACCTGGGATTCTCGATTTTCTCCACCCAGAAGGTCAAATCTCAGCAGAATTGATATGCAGATCACATACACAGCAAGTGCAGTTCCAAACTAGGGAATGTGCTAATTGGCTCACCTGCTTGAAGAACCAGGGTACCCGTCGGCTGACGTGCAATCTCTGAAGGGAAGCGGGCTTAATGCAGGACAAAATGTTCTCGGCACTGCATTGCCTCCCATGCCTGTTTCTTGCAAGCAGTCTGGCCAAACACAGTGGTGACTGGAGAAGGTTCATAATTATTCCCAGTTTGTACGCTAATGTGTACATTTGGGATTTTAGAATGCTATTTAATTCAGAAGAAATTAAAATGGAAGCCATCACCCCTTCAGGCTTGTTTCATTGTGTGCCTCTACAGTGTTCCAAGGAGTGTTTTGTATAGCATAATGCCTAAGAAGAAGGTAGGTTGTGGCAGCCATATTAACATGATTTGAGCTTGTTCTCAGCATTAAGAGCATGGCTAATGCTACTTCCCTCACTACACAGTGAAGTACAAGAAACAGGCATGTTAGAGACATGCATGCAACCCCTTCTACTATTGTCTCTGGAATCCAGCTCACCAAGATAGTTTCTGGAAATAGGAATGTTTCAGGAAAACACACACACACACACACACTACAGTTTGTGAGTTACTGCTTTGTTCCAAGAGGGAGTGGCATCCTCGGATCTCTTTCTGATAGGGATCTATCTATCTGAATCCTACAGACTGAGATAATGGGACTAGGAACAGATGACAACCTTCCTCAGTTTGTTGATTAAATCCAATAACTTACCCTGGCTAATGAGGTAGAGGCTTTGCATGCTTCCCTTGCCTAATGTGACTCATTAAATGTGCAATTATTAAATATCCTGATAATTGGGGTAGTCATAATAATGGTAATGATAGTCATGTGATGACAATGATGAAGGAAGAAAGCCTCATCGAGTGGCGATTCACTTAGCTGATGCAAATAAAAGGACATCAGGGCTGTCGTGAGGCATGTGCAGAATGGAAATAAGTAGCAAAGTATTCCTTTGCTTTATGATTTTAACAACGTAGGATCTGAATATACAACAAAACCCTGAGATCTGAATATACAAAACAACGAATTCCTAGGGAACATGAATACTTTTCCCAAAAGCATCTTGTATTTTGTCCTGAAACTAGCTGAGAAACACTCAGTTCCAGCATCATAATTCATGTTCGGCTACAGTCCCTTATTTATGAGAGTTTAATTTTAGGTCATATAGCCTTGTGGAGCCATATACCTTATATGAAAACACGCTGTCAACTTCAACCAAATGAGACTGCTTTCTCTCTTCCTCCCACTCTCTACCAGGTATTCAGCTAAAAAGCTTTTCTTGCTGGTATCTTTTAACTTTTCTTTTTGTCTTCAAGGATGACAAAGATGTGGTGATGCCAGGGAATTCAAGGAAGGAGTTTTGTAAATCTCACAAGAATTTGATAAAAAATTGAATTGTCAGTTTGTTTTATCACCACATTCTACAATCTATACTCAAAAACTCTTATGTCTTACTTGTCTTACAATCAGACTTAATAAAATCAAATAACCTTCCGATAAAAATCAGGTTTCACAGTTTTAGCATGTAGTGTGCTCCTGTTTGACTGTGTTTGATCAACACTAGACACACCAGAAACAACATCAAATTTCAGGAGATTCCATTTTCTCTCAACTGTATTTCTACCAAAGAGAGAGAGGGGGTGATAAATGGGAAGAGAGGGCACAAATACGGAAATAATTCCGCTCAGAGATCTCTTCCATCATTTCTTTTCACAGATTTATAAAAACAAAACCCATATTGACCTTGTGACCCTCCACGTTGGAAACAAAATAGATAATAGAGTAGACTTGACTTTAGAATTTGTGACAATCTTTCAACTGCTGTAGGGAACTTGACATCCTGTTAAGTTAGGAGCACTCTCTTTTCTCTTCTTCCAAGACCAATGTAAGGGTGATGAGATCATAAGATGAACAGATGAGGAATTTTACTCTCAGGTTGCAATCCTGGTGGGTGATAACAGCCTGTTTGCATTGCCTTATGTCTTTGATGCTACACAATAGTGCATTGCTATCCTTTGCTGTCTATAAAATTATTATGATGCCTTCACAAGGCAATCTTCTCACTGACACTAGTTTACCCTTTGTAGTCCAGGGCTTGCAACGTGGTGGCATTTGAAAGTACCTGATCCAAAGAAATATTGCTCATATGACAGTTTCATGATGGGGAAGAGCTCAAAGCAGGTTTCCAAATCTAGAACCTCTCTTGTTTTCTGATGATTGCTTTATTTTCCTACTTGAAAAAAAATCATGGGTACTGGGGAGGAATGTGGGGATCTCAATGGATCTCAGGATAATTTTCTCCTGAAAAGGACAGCACAATACCAGGACCATATTGATAATAATGGATTTAATGTATTCTCAGCTAATGTTGGCAGAGTATGGACAGGGACACATTTCTATTTTGGTAAATAACATAGTGAACAACATGACAATATAAGAAAGCTTAAGACCAGTAATCACACCTTTTATTTAAAATACATATTATCATAGAACTGTTTGATATTAACAAAAGACAGCCTGAAAGAAAGTTTGAAAAGTTACAGGCTCTTCTATTTTCATGTCTTGATGCTTCTCTAAAAGTCTATCACTAGCTTAATAATGCATTCAGGAAGTTTTTGTTTATTAATCATTCCTATTTTACATAGGATGTAATATGTCCAATTACATATAACTAGATAGGTTAAGAGTACTCAGTTCAGTTAACTTACCTAATGAAAACAAACCAAAGGATGTATGTCAATGGTTTTTGTTCGAATTTCATCATGAGTTATAATTAGTTCTAGTAAGTCAATTTTGGTTTTTTTTTAAAGCTTTCATAGTTTTGGGCCATCTGTTAAAATAAATTGTCATTTACACTGGACTCAGAAAATGGTGAAATGTGTGGGGTAAATTTCCGAAATCAAGCCAGATACTGTTGCTACAAGGGCAGAAAGATTCTGGGTTTGTTTTGAAATGACACAGGAAAAATAAGCTTCTGAGTCAGTAAAGTCTTTGTCACAGCTGAGACACCATGAGGACTGCAAATTATTTCATACCAAGACACCCACGCAAAGGAAGAAAATCTCATTTCAATGTTAAGGGAAAGAAGGCAAGAACTTAGTGTGTGTGTGTGTGTGTGTGTGTGTGTGTGTGTGTGTGTGTATAATGTTCTCTGGAGAGCATTGTGGTAGATATACTGGTAATTATTCTTGATCAATTGGATGAATAAAAGCAAATTTTAAAGCAGATGTACTTCAGAGAGATGAAACTCCAGAGTGCTGCTATTGTTACATCATATGACCATCTTGCCCAGGACAAGCTAGGTCTAATAAGTATTACACCTTCTTGACTAACTTCCACATGATCCTGAGCTTTACTGCTCAATTCTTCCATTCTTTTAAGTCATTCTATCACAAATTAAGTCTATTATTTCTTATTTCTTTGAAAATTGCTTGGATAAGGGAAGACATTTATCTCAGCAGCATATCAAGCATATTAATGCTATTCTCACCACAAAAAATTATAAGTGGAAATTGAAGAAAAGGTGTAGGTGACATTACATGTATCCATA
Organism: Ondatra zibethicus; assembly: GCA_004026605.1. NCBI lineage: Eukaryota > Metazoa > Chordata > Mammalia > Rodentia > Cricetidae > Ondatra > Ondatra zibethicus. The sequence goes on from PVIU01006488.1 coordinate 56,385, forward strand.
AGAATCTTAATGAAAGTATAACAAAGATTTATTAGAGAACACTTACAAAATAGCAGCAAGGTAGAGAACCGCCGTGTCTTCCGTTCTACCCTGTGGTCAATGGATGCAGTGACCCAATCTCTGACCACCACACAAGAGAGGAAGAGAACCTCCCCCTTTTCCTTATAAGAGAACACATCCACACACAGAAGCCACACTCTACGGCCAGTACCCTAAAACTATTGGCAGAATGAATTCCCACAACAAAAAGGAAAACTACACATAAAAATCTATACCTAAGTCTGTTGGCTCCATGAATGTGAATATGTTTTCAGTTGAGAGAAATATAGTAACAATGTCTTTATATAGCTGCGATCTCTAACTACCATACTCCCAAAGTTGTCAGAATTCACTCTCTTCTGCACGTATTTTGTAGTCTCACATTACAGACTCTTTAACTGGTCATGATGACCCAATGAATTCTGCTTTAAAAATTAAGCCTATAGGACAACAGACTTTGTCTCAACATTACAAAAGAATATAGATTTTTAGTTTATTAATTCCTCCTTTTGCTATATAATAAAATAGCTGGCTCTTTAGTACTTAGAAGATCGTTGACAGACCCAGTTGAGGACAAAATTAGAAAAAGTTAACATTTGTCTTATACAAGTTTGACAGAGCTGTGCATTCCTAGCACTTTCTTTTCTTTTTCAGTATTCTAAGTTCTTTAATCTTTTCAAGTCTGTATATTATTTTCTAACTCATAAAATATATCTTGAAAATGTTCTCTAGAATTTTTAATAATTACATATGTGCACAGTATATATTGTATGGTTTGGAGAGATGTCCCAGCTGTTAAGAGTATTTACTGCTCTTTCAGAGGATTAGAATATCAGTATCCATATGGCAGCTCAGAAAACATTTGGAATTCCAGTTCTAGGAGGATATTACACAGTTTCTGAGGGAACTACACACTCTTTGTGTGTATAAATATATAAAATAATATATGATGTAGATATCTTTTTTAGGGAGAAGCTCTCTACTGTCATTGTCAGTATTTCATCCAATTGTGAGTCTCCACATTAACTGTTAAACTTTGCAAAATGAAGCTTCTGTGACAAAGGTTAAGAGTAGCACTGGTCTCTGCAAAGGAACATCAATGTTTAAGAAGTAGTTTGCCTGCATGTCCATTTACTGAAGCATTATTAGTACATTCTACCATAGGGTCTATGAACTCATCAACTATAGACTTTGACCACCTATACGGAACCAGATCTATGTCTACTCTTGTGAAGTAGGCTTTAAATACAAGGAGGAATTGACTGACTTCCCACATAATATACAACTTGCCTGGTTAAGTGTCTACAAAAGCTGAAAAACTGTGTTTTAAAAGAAATGATTCTGTCTCATAAACCATGGAGAATAGATTAGAGGTTTCCATTTGACCAACAATGTATTTCTCTATGCCAACACACTATCCAGTCATCAATATTTCTGTGGTTCATTTGAGTAAATAAGAAGTTGACCATTAGGAGAAGTCAATGGCGATGATTGTGGTAAGACCTGAAGATATAAAATGATTCAGTTCCACTAAGAATGGAATATTACAGAGTCCAAAAGCCTTTCTATGAAATCCTTAGCTGACCACAAGCTCAGAAACATCTCTTCAGAAACCTATGATCTTTGCAAGCCTTTATATATGAGAGCTGATGCTGAAACCTTTCCACGTGGATTCTCAATATGTCCTTCTCTGGCTAGCTTAGAAGAGTTTTACTCTTTACAGCCAATTTATTCTAAAACAAACAAAGAAACATACAGAAAACCATTTCTGCACTGGTAGCTTATAGAGCTTTAAATTACTCATGCATCTTTAATCAAAGTACGATAAAAATTATGAAAAAGTAAGGAAATAATGATGTTAGAAAATTTGGGAGAGCTGGGTGGGATCAGCTGGGCAGCTTGACACATGCCTTCATTCCCAGCACTCAGGAGGTAGATCTCTGTGAGTTCAAGGCCAGCATAGGCTACAAAAGCTAGTTCCAGGACAGGCTCCAAAGTTACAGAGGAAACCTGTCTCAAAAAACCAAAAAAAAAAAAAAAAAAAAAAAAAAAAATTGGGATCCTCTCATTGTTCTTCTAGTCATTCAGTCCCAAATAAACACACAGAGGTTTTTATTAATTATAAACTGTTTGGTCTATTGCTCAGGCTTATTGCTAACTAGCTCTTACTACTTAAATTTACTCATAATTATTGTCCATGTTTAGTAATGTGGCTTAGTACCTTTTCTGAGTAAGACATTCTCATCTTGTTTCCTCTGCGTCTGACTGCTGACTGGCTCTCTGCCTTTCTTCTTCCCAGAATTCTCTCAGTCTGGTTATCCCACCTATACTTCCCACCTGGCTACTGGCCAATCAGCATTTTATTAAACTAATATAAAGGAAAAATCTTTACAGTATAAAAAAGCATTATCTGACAGCTTTTCCCCCTTTTTTCTTAACAGACCAAATACTCATGTGCTCACAAAAAGATAGAGATATACAGGAAAGATAGATTCAGATGGAAAAATAAGTCTCTAAATGGTTTACAGTGTTTTTAAAACTTTAGGCTTGGGAGAGAAAAGAAAACTGATAAAGTCATTTAAAAAAGAAATAGTCAGTCATGGTGGCACATGCCTTTAATGCTAGCACTTGGGAGGCAGAGGCAGACAGATCTCTGTGAGTTTGAGACCAGCCTTGTATACAGAGTGAGATCCAGAACAGCCAAATATACACAGAGAAATTCTGTCTCAAAAAACCAAAACTTAAAAATAAAAATAAAAGAAATAGAGTAAAAAAGAAGCCACATAAAGATGGAAAATACGCAGAGAATCTGGATATTGTATGTTATTGGGTTGTATTTGAATTGTTTGACTGCTGAGGTAGGAACAACAGCTACTAAAAGACATTAGATTATAAATGCTACTGGATTAATCCAACCTATCTATTTTTAAAATGATTTGACTTCAAAATGTAAGTCAAAAGGTTTGTTACTTTGGATAAGAGGTTTTACTTTTGTCTCCACTGGAAATGAGAGGCTGTGGATTCACTCTGGGCTAAAAAAAAAATTAGATTCATTAATATATACCACCTGAAAAATCTCCAATGGCAAAAGATGGCCCAGATAATCCATCATTTCAGAGCACCTCTGTTGCAGTATCTTCTGAGTTCTACATCCTAAATAGTCTCAAGACTGCTGGCTGAGCTGATCCAACCTCACAGAATACTACAGTCAGGACTTGACCATAATCCTAAATTTTCTTTTGGTTCCCATAAGATTATCAGTGCTCCCAATCAGCAGGAAGTACCCTACAAAGCTTTTCCCATTTTCCAAAAAATGGATTATGATTTTTTTTGTTTAGAGTGTTGGGTTCAAATTGTTATGGATATTGGTCCAGAAAAAAAGCTAAACAAAGGAGATTAGATGCAGAGTTCTTGTTTTGAAAAGAAGAAAAGGGAAATTCTGTGGGATAATATTCTTGTAAAGTTTTGTCACTAGTATTATTTTAAGAAAATGCTGATTGGCAAGTAGCCAGGAAGGAAGTATAGGCAGGGTGACCAGACTGAGATAATTCTGGGAAAAGGAAAGACAGAGAGTCAGTCAGTAGCCAGACATGGAGGAAGCAAGATGAGAATGCCTTATTGAGAAAAGGTACCAAGCCACATGACTAAACATAGATAAGGAATATGGGTGAATTTAAGTCATAAGAGCTAGTTATTAGTAAGTCTGAGCAATAGACCAAACAGTTTATAATTAATATAAGCCTTTGTGTGTTTGTTTGGGACTGAATGGTTGTGGGACTGGTTGGGACAGAAACATCTGTCTATAAACATCTCTAAATTGGTCACTGTGTTTGTCTTATTGCTCACTGGATGCCATCATGATCATTAACTTTTTGTGTGTCTGAGATGAGCTATATAAACCAAGAGATTTTAAATAGGTGGAAAGCCACAAGCATCCTTAGAAAACTTGTGAAGGTGTTTTTAATACAGTTTCCATATTAGTCTTATAGACTTCAAATACAAATATAGGGCTGGGCCTAAGGTTCCGTAAATAAATTCTTGTTGATAGAATAAATCCATAAATGTTAAAAGAAAAAAGCTTCCTGAAGGAAGAGGAGAGTCTTGAAATAGTATTCACCAGGCAGATCCTATAGACAGTTGCCACTTTGCTCATTTGTCAATTACATCTTGAGAAGCGAGGCTGAAAATGGAGGGGTTATTGTGCAGTTATACAGCAATGGGCACTTATTGTTTTTTCAGGATAGCCAAACAAAGCATGACATTAAAACTATAACAATCAATCATTTGTAAGTTATGTGGCTTTAGGCAAATCATTTAATTCATCAAAGTTTTAATGTCTTAATTTGTAAAATGCTGAAAATACTTGTCTTGAAAATTAGCACCTATGCAAATGATATTGATGTTTTCCTTCAGTATGGAAATCAGAAAAAGTTTATTAAACAGTATGTAATTCCCTGTATGTGCTACAAAGGAAATATATAATCTTTATCCTAAGTTTACAAATCAATAGGAAATAATAGTTGCTTGTTCCTTTAAAACAATATGATATATAATAAAAAACTCCATTGAGGAATAAAAACAAAATGCTTTGGAATGTAAAGAAAGGCAGATTAGTAAAAAAGGGAAGATGGAGAAATTAGAGTAAGTTTTTAGAAGGACTAAAAGGACATCACATTTGGAGGATAGGAAAGAACTAATCACCAGCTGATGAAGACTGGTGCTGTTATATGAACTAGAGGTAAAAGCTTACAACAAATACAGTAGAGGGAGAACCTGTGGCCTTTTAATGCCATCTCCAGAATTCTAACATAGTTGAATCTGGGGAATGACAGGAAGATAAGGTTTGCTCTTCCTAGGATGTAAAGGCTCTGTGTGTTATGCTTGACCTTAGAGCGACTGCATCTCCCAGAAGAGTGCTTATCAAGCCTTTCCATGACCATGCTCTACCTCATGCTAAGTCTGCAGCACTAGGACAGATATCAAGACCACAGGAAGTTCTCAATCAATTCCTGATGAGAGAACACACACATAAATGTTGGTGGGAAAGAGTTTTCTGCATAGAGGGAAGAAGGTCTGAAATAGTATCTATCAGGCAGATCCTATACACAGCCGCCACTCTGCTTATTCCACAATGACCAGAGCCATATGGACTCTCTAGTATAAATGTGATCCTCAGAATGACACCAAGCATTTTTTTTTAATTTGAAATGATTGGTACATTATGTAACAAAACAACCATCCCATTAAACGATCCACTGTGTGCATTCCATTTGGCCTCCCTGTGAGTCAATCTCCTCTTCCTGCTTAAGATGGTAAAGGTTGCAGGAAGCCATTATACTCTAAGCAGATTGGGATCATCGGATAAAAACTATGTTGTGTCAGCATTGCACCCACCCTAGCTATTAGTGCAAAGTTCAGTAATGGAGCTTGAAGCTTCTCGTTGATTAGAGCAGCTTTCCAGACCAGGGCTTCGGCTTTCATAACACTCATAAGCACAGAGATGTTCATTTATGCACAGAAGCGGAAAGGCACAAAGTCTCCAGTGAACAATGTGATTTTAGTACAGAGGCTACTTATATCTCACTTCGTTATCATTCCATCTATTGATTTCCTCGGGATTGTGCACATGTATTGGAATACCTTTATTAGTCTTCCAGGCACTCCAAGAAAGCATAAACACAATAATTAGGAACACTGCAAAAGAACACTTGTACTTTTCTAGAGTTACTTAATGACTGTACCGCTTGGCTTTCTGTCAACTTGACACAAGCTAGAGTTATCTGAGAAGAGAGAATCACAATTGAAAAGATGTCTCCCTAAGATTGGCCTGCAAGCAAGCCTGTGAGGAATCTTTCTAATTAGTGATTGATGTGAGAGGGTTCAACCCATTGTGAGTAGTACCATCCATGGACAAATAGCCCTAAGGTATATAGGAGAGCAGCCTGAGAAAGCCAGAGGAGCAAGATAGTAAGCAGAATTCCTCGATAGTATCTGCATCAGGTTTCATTTCTAGGTTCTTGTCTTGAGTTCCTGCCCTGACTTTTCTGGATGATGGAGTGCAAGTTTATTAAAGTGAAATAAATTCTTTACTCTCCAAGATGCTCTTGGTATGGTATTTTATCACAGTAACAGAAACCCTAAATAAGACAATGATAACAACTGGCTTTCATTTGCTACTTAGCTGGATAGAAAACAAAGGTTTCTTCCTTTTTCCTCAGTGGATTTTATGGACAAACTCTTCCACACATTCACAATCCTCAGTGAATGGAAAAAGTGAATTTCCATTCAGAAGCTGAAGCCTTGAGTCACATACAGAAAACTTTCTTTCAGGCATTTCTTACTGACACTGTGAAAGTGGTGAGTGCACTCACGCAACTGCCCCTCCTCCTGGCTCTGTCTGCTGAGCATGCGCAACTAATGTTGATAATCTTATATAAAATGGAGTGTCTCAAAGAAAGACGTTCTTTTCTATGAGGGAGTCAAAGATGTATCTAATGACAAAAAGTAGTTTTAAAATGTTGGTTAAATACCAGCGATTTAGTTACCCAAAGAGTCCTGATGTTTTGGGAAAGATATCAGCAAATTCAGAGTGTCTTCCCAAGTACCACTCCTGCTAGCTGGAAGAAGGTACCTGGAAAGTTGATACCTGCAATAACATGACAAGCCCTGACAGAGAACCAGTGCTGATCAAGGTACAGGAATGAGCCACATCACCACTGTGCCCCTCTCTGAGCCTAGGTTTCTGCTCCAAAAATAGTGACTACTATTATAGTTTAATGAATCTGTAAAATCCAAGGACAAATCCATGTTGGTCTCATTCACCTTTATATTCCTGGCTGGACCAACAGACATCATCACTCCCATTTACACAAATAAACAATCTGGAGACTAGAGAAGAACTTTAACGAAAGGGTTGAATATCAATATGTCAAGAAGCACAGAAGAAACTAGTATCTAAAGAGCAAGAGTTTGTAGAAAATTAAAATCAAACTTATGAAAGCTGTGGACTGGAGAAAAGATGGCAGAAGGAAAGAGAAGTTGTGTCCAAACCAGTCTAACATTTGTATAAAGGCTAAGATCATTCCATCTCTATTCATTTTGTGAAGAAAGACAGCTAAAGCTCAGAGCAGTTGTATAATTCATGAAAGTAGGTACTTAGAATTGCTAGAACTGAAACCCATATTGTCTGACATGATCTTCATTTTTCACTAGGGAATTAAGCAGAAGAAAATGTTGAGAGACCAACATGAATTAATTTGGCGGAGTTATCCCTTCTGAGAGTACATCATGAAGATGTATGTATGTTAGCTATAGTATATGGACAATGATATTCCCTAGAAGGCACCCTTGAGGTTCTGACCATGGAGAGTGAGATCAAAAAAAAAAAAAAAAACAAGCACTCTAGGTCAGCAAATGCAGTTCTCCAAGGGAATAAAATCTTCCCAGGACAATTTAGAGAGAAACAGAACCCTATTGTGCTGGTAAGTAGAAAAGCACTGGGCAACTACTTTAAGTGGAGATTGGATGAGAATGTTTTCTTCCTCTCAGGAAATGGCATTCTGTATGCATGCCCCACACCACCTGAAAGTGAAAGCTGCTCTAATAATGCTCTTGATTTTTTAGAGCGGGAACTGGGGAACAGTTAAGACAGTGTAGTCTCTCAGACAATACTATGACTCATACCATCCATCACTTAGTATTTGTGGCTCAGACTTACTTTGGGTATCATTTTATAATGCAATAATAATTAATAGTTATATATGAATGACTCTGGTCTCTTGACTCTCATTATCTTATTTCTTACACTTGATATTCTCTTACTCAGAAACCTGAAAACAGTGCTTGCCATCTTCCCTGGGCAGGTGGATGCTGCTCATTTTTATCTGTCACCTAATAAATAAAAGCCAGATTTAGAGGTGGAACCATCAAAGTGGAGTTGCTTCATCCTGAGAAAATGTTGGTGTCTGTTTACATCATATATTAATGTAATAATTTTCCAGATCAGTCAGAGTACTTGAGACACAATCAGTGATATGCATGCCCCCATTGTTCTTAATTAGCTTCTGATTAAAATGTCTTCTCATGCTCTTCAGGCCTAATTGTCATTGAGATCATAAAAGTACCCTTGCAAAGATTTCAGTATTGAAAGTTAGAGGCAGGGGATCTAGAGTGAAGCACTGTGTCCCTAGGAATTTCTCTTCTCTCTCCTGATTATAATCAGACTCTGACAGCCATCACACAAAAATAATAATAGACAGGTAAAAGAAGCCCTGCAATCCAACTGTGATTGTGATATTTCGCATCTTCATGGAAAACAGCCTTGCAGGATCAATGTTTACAGTCAGCTGTGCTTAGCAATTCCATTTGGAAGTTTCCTCCATCGGTGAATGGTACTTTATCAAAGGTGTTATGTCTCCATCGGTATGTGAATGTTGCCAGAATTAGGAATTAAAGTCCAACGCTGTGTCCTTTAAATTAGAACTCGACTGCTTACTGCATATCCATCTCATCCATGTTCCTCTGTGTGGCATCTCTCTTTTAACCCTGGAGTAGTCACAAGGGTCAAATAATTTTTAGAAAGAAAATAAGTTAGCCTTGCAGGATATGAAAAGAGCTGTGGATGGATGTAGGTCCTGCCAGCCTCAAGTCCAGAACTACACAAAATGGAACATGGTTTGCTGGTGGGAATGCAAGCGAGTACAACCCCTTTGGATGTCAGTGTGGTGATTTCTCAGAAAATTAGGAAACAACCTTCCTGAAGACCGATTAATACCACTTTGGGCTATATATCCATAGGATGCTCAATTATGCCACAAGGACACGTACTCAACTATGTTCATAGCAGCATTGTTTGTCATAGCCAGAACCTGGAAATAACCTAAATGCCCCTCAATTGAAGAATGGGTAAGGAAAATATGGTACATTTACACAATGGATTACTACACAGCAGAAAAAATAACAACATCTTGTATTTTGCAGGAAAATGGATGGAGCTAGAAAAAATCATTTTGAGTGAGGTAACCCAGAACCAGAAAGACAATTAACATATGTACTCACTCATAAATGGTTTCTAAACAGAAAGCAAAGAAAACCAGCCCACAAATCACAATCCCAGAGAACCTAGACAACATGAGGACCCTAAGAGAGACATACATAGATATAATCTACATGGGAAATAGAAAAAGACAAGCTCTCCTGAGTAAAATGGGACCATGGGGACCTTGGGAGAGTGTTTAAGGGTAGGGGAGAGGCAGGGAGGGGAGCAGAGATAAATGTAGAGCTCAATAAAAACCAATAAAATAATTGAACATGGTTTCAGGGCCAGTTAGCATTAGCCTTGCCTAGTGTTCATATGGGGAAGACCACCTGTGCATTGTTTCTCTAGATCTTCTCCAGAGAGACTAGAAAATTGAGTTTCATATGAAAACTGTTGATTTTACTCATTACTCCTTAAACATAACAATCTACCTAGAAATATGTTAACACCATTCATCTAGGAAGAGCAATCCTGTCAGAATCTGTATAGAGGTCAAAAGCAAGGAATCTGAAGTCAGCAGCCTGAGTGCATATTTTGTGGAGGCTTCACGGTTATCTAACCTCTCCTGGCATTTTTTTGCTCATGTATGAAAATAGATGTAGCCATACTTGTCTCATGGAAATATCCTCCACTAGCTTTGCTGAATATTAGAACAATGTAAATTTTTGCTTTGATGGTGAGGAGGCTCTCCATTGCAATCATGAGTAATGGTGTTAGGACATGACCAAATAGAAACTCAAATGAATTTCACCTCTATTAATCTCAAACTGGAGATCCAATAAGTGTTTATTTTCACAGTACTTTATTTTGAAGGTCTGAAGTTTTTATTATTGTAATTGCTATGCAATGAATGTTCAAGACTGAGTATAGTATTCCAATACTACAGGAAGAGTGCCAATCAGAAGACCTGGATGGAAAGATCATTCTTCTAGGAGAATATGGTTTAAAACTCTTTGAAATGTTGATTCTATTATACATGAGAGGCATTGACATCTTGCAACCTCCTGCTGAAGTCTATGACCTTCAAAGCTCTTTATCTAGTTAATGATAAGACTGAACTAACATAGGCAAGCAGGACAGGCAAGCTTTAAAAGCCCACATTTTTAGCATCTGGATTGAAAAGGATAAGTTACCTATTAGGAGAAGGAAACTAGTGTATTGAACATTGCAGTGCAAGGATATAAGGCTGTCTTTCTTTGCAAAGGAGTTTTTCTTTCTCCCAAGGATGAATAATATGAAGTGTTCAATGGTGCTAATGTTCAGAATGGAAACCAAGGTAACGGGAAAAAAAAGAAAAGAAAAGGTATAGATTCTATTCTGTAGAATACAAAAATTACCTGGCCTTTTTTTTTGTCTGTATTTAACAGAGGCTTTCTACAGTTTGCATACGTAGCTCAAGAGCCTATTCCAAACTACTAAGACATTTTCTTAAATGGAAGGTACTCGACAAACATCACAAGAAGCAACTGTCACTATTGCTGGATTACCTTTCATGAAGTTTAACTGAAGGCAACCTGAGTGTGCACACTGCGTTTTAGATCTCACTCATTCATTAATCTGTAGATCCTTGTGCAAAGCGAAATTTAGAGTTGAGAACACAAGTTGACTAGATTTAATATTTAAAATCAACAGTTTTCATATAAAAATCCAGGTTTCTAGTCTTTCTGGAGAAGATCTAGAGAGACAATGCCTAGGTTGTCTTTCCAAAATTATTTGACCCTTGTGAAGAATTTAACAATAGGATTTGCTATTTTAGTTTGCCTATAAACTGTCTCTGCACTGACAGGGATGGACTGAATTTAATTTTGAAAATTGGCAGAGTGCTTTGCATGGTGCAGCCAGTGGGGTTGAAGAGTAATGGCTAGGCAATGTCATGTAACTGTTTAACTATTCTATATTCTAATAATTTCAAATGATGCTTGCTAGGCATAAGGGCACAGTGTCATTCTTCATGAACTTTTAGTGTGGATTTAGATTGCTATATGTCATTAAGAAGTGACAGTTCCTCAGATCAACTACTAAGATGAATTGAGGAAAAGTCTTTTGGCTTAGATCTCAGGTACTTTGTAGACTGGCCTGAAGCCTTCTCTGCATTTTCCTCATTTCATTTATTGAATTTAATGCAGAAATATCTTTTCTAGAATAATCTATTAGACACTCATGAAGTATCAGACCAGATTTATGCATTCAGATATTGACATTGGGTCATAATTCAGCTTAGAAAAGAAGGATCAAGGATGCAAAAAAAGACTGAAATCAATTCCTTTATATACTTGATTGTCAAAAGAACAATAGAGAAGGAGCTGGGGTTTCTAAACCAAAGGCTTTCGTGCTTGCTCCTGGTTATATAAATATAAAAATGTTTTATGTTTGCTGATTTTTTCTCTCAGTTGTGACTACCATGGTAAAACTCCACCTTATTCATCATTGTTCCTCCAATTTCTAAGCATGCAATAAGCACTATAGTAGCTCAAACTCCATTTGAGTAACAAAATAATGGATAACCTTTAGTACCTTCAGCCCATGCTCCTATTCCAGGACATTTGTCTCTTTTTGCTCACACTTGTTTTGCTGCAGACTTATACCCTACATTCAGCCATATGCATGAACTATCACATTTCAGTTTCTCACCTTTCTCTTTGTTAAGTTCTCAGAGTGTTGGAGAGACTATAAAATTTTTGAAAAAAGATTAGGTACTTGTTCTAAAATAAGTACATCTTATAAAACAGTAACTGGTCTCCCAAAGATACATACTAATCATTTCAGATAGCCAGAGGTATGACAGCCACATCTTCTAACTTCTCTACTCTGCTTTCCTCCATAAACTGTCTACCTCAGAGACTTTGGTGCCATGCCTTTGGTGCCTTCATCCTCAATTTTCCTTTTCAAACTATTGGTGTTCTGTGGCTTCTGCTTCCTTCTTTTAATTTTCTGGTTCGCATTGGCATCTAAGTGATACAGTTGTTCTTCTGCTCTCTGCCACTTCACAGACCCTAAGGCCTTTCACTGGCTCCTTCCCTTTTTCTGGTCACTATCCATACTTTATTGCCATTTTGTGATCTTGATCTATTGTTCGTTACATTCATTTATGTATTGCTCATGTCTGAAACAATTCCTTGAATGTGAGTGATGAATTTAGAATTCTCAAAAGTAAACTTTTTCTAAGCTTGAGTCTTCTGAACTTTGCATTCTTTCATTTTAATACTTTTTTTTAAAAGTGTAGCTGTGACTTTTGTAAAACTGTGACATTTTGGTTCACTTACCTTTCAATTATTCAAATTATTTATCTTAGTCTTCCTATTTTTTATCAGCCTTTGGGTAAAATAAATTCCATAGTCATGATTTATATACATATAGAGCATACATTTTATATATGATATATGACAGGAGAATTAGAGTGTGACTCTGCTTCCATATGGAGATTTGGTTTTAGAAGAAACCCTCACTAAATTTTCATGTCTAGTCACCTCTTCACTCCCTTCCTATTTATGAAAACTGAGAAGGGAAATTAATATATCATATTTTCCCCAACTAAACAAAATAGACATTTACCTTGTCACCATGCCATCTAGTACTCAATTTGAACAACTCAATGTCTTCTTAATAGCTTAAGATTTTCTAAAAGTATACTCTGAAAAACTTCAGTAAGAGAAGATGATTGTATTAGACTAAAGCTGTAAACTCAGAAACAGAGTTAAGCGTTTGATATATGATGGGTGAGATGGAACCTGACAAGGTTTTTTATTTTTAATGGGGATTTAGTTATAGAAGAAAGTTTCATGTCTAGTAACTTCTTCACTTCCTTTCTTTTGAGGAAGTGTAGAAAGGAAAATTAATTCTGCCAAATAATGAGGATAACTTTGGTTGTAAGCAAGAAAAATGTAACTCAAGTAAGTTTATTAAAAGAAATACGTAAATATAAAAAAGGATACTTATTTGAACTATAATTAAAATTGGGGGGGACAGCAGTGACTCTGGGATACCTCAAACAATCAGTTGGTTGCTCTTTTTTGCTCTCTATACTTCTCTTTCTCTTCAGCTTATTTTTTAGCATTGAGTATGTTGGTTTTTCATTACCGTGAGAACCTAAGATAATAAAGTTTAAAAGAGGAAATGTTTGCTTTGGTTCACAACTTGGAAACTCCTTGTGCATAAGCAAAAAGTTGTTTTCCATCAGACATTCCTTGCAGTGAGCCAATGGCAATGAGTCTCATCAAAGTGGTGTTTAGCACAGAAAGCCCACTTACTTCACTATCTGGCATGCCCAGTATCAAAGAGAGAAAGGGAGATCCTAGCACCTCCCACATAATGGTCTTAATATTGAGGTTTTTAACACATAGGCCTTGGAAATGTGTTTATCCAAATTATATAGTCATCTTTCAAATTGATGCTTGATCATAACAAATGAAATCCTGAGTTTGTATATTTTTATTTTTCTTCCCTAAGGAAGGAAGATCTCTTAAAAACTATAGTGTTGATAACAAAATGGGAAGTAAAAAGTTTTTTGATTAGTTGGGATGATAGAATAACTTTCAGATTAATCGAGTTGAATGGAGAAATTCTCCAAATAGAATTGCTAGCTCTCAGTTACACAAAACACAGTTCATAAAATGTGGACCTCTGCAGTACTCCATTAGTCGAGTACCAATTCTGAGACAATCCATGTGATCTCCACTTTAGGAAAGTGACCCTCAACTATGATTTGCTTTCAGATTTTCTACAACTTTATTTCAATTGAGATATTTTGATTTTTAGCTTTATTTCAGTTCAGAAAATTTACCTTTTATCTAATTACAAACATTAAGACATTATAGACATATGGATACTAATTTGGGAGAGAAATATTCAAAGACTATAATCAGCAGAAGGAAAACACAATCTACAAAATGGGATAATGTCTTTGACAATTATACATCTGATGAAGAATTAAATCAACATTATATAAGTAACTAAAAACAAATAGAAGTCATTCAATCACAAATTAGACAAGTGAAGGCAGACAGTTCTCTAAAGAGACATGTAATAAGATGACCAACACCTTTCATGATAAGGTAAGTATAGTGAGATTCTACCTGTATGGTTTGGCTATATATATATATAAAGCCCTCTATTATCTTTTGTTTTTAAAACTTGGTCCAAGGTTTGTTGCAGTGGTTGGGAAGGTTGTTGAAACTTTGATATCTCTCATGTGAGGTTGGGAGCATGAGGTTTATAATCTATCCCTGCTTCTTGTCCTGTCTGATTTCTGATAATGAAGATAACAACGATGGACTATATATAATCTGAAAGCATGAGTTAAAATGATCATTTCTCCCCAATGGTTGTTTCTCCTTAATTTCTTCCCTTTAGTTATGGCAATAAGAAAAGTTACTAATATTTAAAAGAGGTATTCAGAAGTGGGGCACTTGCTGTCACTACCTAGGTACGTTGCTCACTTTATGACTGATTTGAATGACCAGTGTGAAAGAGTTTGGCACTGTATGTGAGCGAAGTCCTGAAATGTTATGAGCAAACTTTAAGGGAAGATTCTGGTGTAAGTTTGAAGAAAATAAAAAACCACAGACAGAAGTGCAGACAGGGAAGAATATGCTCATGAGGTTTAAGAGGCAACATGGAGTCTATCAGGAATTTCACTAGAGGCTATTCATGTCAGAGTTGCTCAGACTATGAATTCATTCATTCTGTGTCTTGAAAATATACTTGAGTATGAATTAAAAAGTAGTGGGCTAGGTTGTTTGGTAAAGGAAATGTCAAGACATTATAATATCCATTATGTTTAATAAGGTTTACAGCAAAAATTTAAAGGAAGATAGGAAAGCATACAATTTAGTGAATATTTGATTGTTAATGAAGTTGTAGGCAAGGGTACATAAGTTTTGAAAAATTCATGATAAACGTTGACATAGTAACAATCATATGATACACTGGGAAGATAAAAAATACATCCTCAGGGCAAGACCTCACTCATGGAGAAGTTCAAGGTTTAACATTGCATATTAACTTGAAAGGAGGGTTGCTAATATGAGAAAGCCTTCAGGGTGCTTTTCTGGAAAACTGTCTTCTGGGGAAGTCGTTTTCCAGTGTGGGCCATGAAGGCTCACAGAGGCTGATCCACTTGTGATTTAAGGGATACAGGCTATAACTCTATTTGATACCAGAACTTGACATAGTTCATGTGGTGCTGAGTTTTCAAGCATATAAAATCCTTGGAACCATGAAAGTTCCAGAAAGCTTCTCAAGCAGGCAATGGATGGCAGAGCCAGATTTCCTGGAGAAGGTCCTGTGAAGTCACTGTGTGAAGCCATGAAAATTACTTGAGACTTCAGGATGTTGGAAATCTTGGAAATCTTGGCCATTCACTACTATAGCAGAATTGAGTGCAACTGTGTCAAGAGAGAGGCCACACAGAGCCACCAGTAGCAAACCTAGAGGAAAAGGACTACCAATCCATTTAAATATGGATGATGCCATAATGACCCCAGACACCAGATATGGAACTGCAAGATTTTATTTTGGCCTCACTGGGTTTCAGTCTTGCTTTGATCTGATCTTTCCTGGCTCTGTCTCATTCTTTGGTTTTGAATGGTTCCTCTATGGCATTGAATGTTGGAAGTATATGACTTGTTTCTTTTTATAATTACTTTTTCATTTATTTTTAAAATTAAAAACAGATTTTTTGTATAATACATTCTGATTACAAGTTTTCCTCCCCAATTCCTCCCAGATACTCCCCTCTTTCTCACCCACCTAAATCCACACTCTTTCTTTCTCTCTCTCCTTAGAATACAAATAGAAATATAAAAATAATATTAATAAGATAAAATAACAAAACAGAAAAGGACAAAACAAAGAAACAGAAAAAATTGAGCCACTAAAAATTGTACAAGAAGTCATATAGATACCCGGATACATAGATTCATACACACAGAAAACCCATAAAAACAAAATCAGACCCCATAATACAAGAGAAAAAGGTCTCTTATCATACCAATTTGTGTGTTCTGACAGTCTTCTTGAATTTATTAGTGGTCAGCCCTTCTGTATGTAGAAAGCATTGTTTTCTTCATGTTTTCCATCCCCATTGGTTCTCACAGTCTTTCTGCTTCCCTTCTGTGGGATCCCTGAGTCCTAAGGGGACGGATTTAATGGATATATCCTATTTAAGGTTAAGTGTTCCAAGGTCTCTGACTCTCTATACCCTGTCCAGTTGTGGGTCTTGTTCCAATTTAAAAAGTGGTGTAGGAGGTCCTTCTGTATTTCTGTTGCTTTCATTGGTTGAATAAAGAGACTGCCTTGGCCTTTTGATAGGGCAACCCTTAGGTGGGCAGAGTAGACAGAACAGAATTCTGGGAAGAAGGACAGACAGGCAGACACCATGGTTTTCCTCCCTGAGATGGACGCTGGTTAGACTCATGACAGTAAGCCACAGTCAAGTGGCGATACACATTAATGGAGATGGGTTAAATTAATATGTGAGAGTTAGCCAATAAGGAGCTGGAGATAATGGACCAGGTAGTATAGTTTCTGTGTAATTATTTCATGGGTTAAGCTAGCCGGGCACCAGGAACTCAGCCTGCTTCTCTCATACTACAAATAGGAGGAAGCTTCTCTAGTATTGACAGAACAAGATACTTGTCTATGAGTACAACAGAACGTCATTAGAAATCGTTTCATGGCTACATTCCATTACTAGAACAGTACAATTTGGTTTTCCCATAGAGCTGTGGTCTATCTAGTCTAAGACTCTTGTCCACTCAGGCAGTGTCAGGCATGAGTTCTATCTCATGGAGTTGGCCTTAATTCTAATCATATAGTAGTTGGTTATTCCTTCAATGTTTGTGACACTATTGCACTATCATATCTTAAAGGCAGGCCTGCCACCATTGTAGATTATAGGTTTTGTAGCTCACTTAGTATCTATATTTCTCCTCTGATATTGTACAGAGTACCTCCCAGTACCATGAACATTAGTCTGCAGGAGTGAAGTCTCTAGGGAAGCTCCAGCTTGCTTTCTCTATGTTCAGTGAGTTGTGCAGGTATGATCTTTAGCAATGGGGCCTTACCATTCATTTGCAGAGAACAGTCAATAGGTTTGGCAATAGCCTGAGGAGACCTGGGGAAGTTTCCACAGGGCCACATTGAACAACAACTTAATTACATGTAATCCATTCCCAGAACTGTAGGTTTCTTTGCAGGGTGAGAGATGGCTAGTCGGTTCTCTGTCCTACCTGTTTGGTTTTTGTTCTTTTTGTGGTTCCATTTCAATTTCTTTCACATATGTACACATTTTAAGAAGCTTCTACTGTATAAGGTTTTCACATGAAACCTTATACAAATGGCCGTTATATTTTGCTGTTCCTTCTCATATCTCTTCCCTTACCTGTCCCTCTAAGGATTGTTTTGCCATCTCAGAAGAGACTTTTAACTTTTGAACAGTGGTGAGACTATAAGATAACAGAGACATTGAAGCTGGACTGAATGCATTTTATTTGTGAGATGGCCATGAATCCTGGAATGGAATATTTAGTTTGTAGAGTCTACATCCATTTCAATACTCATTCTCTAGCTACTAGCACGGTTTTGGAAGGTTGTGGAAACTTCAAGATATAGAAGAAATAGATCTCTTATGGGTGGGACTTAAGTCAGCCTCATTTTCTGTCCTGTCTTTTCTTCTGAATCTGCATATATGTGAGCAAGTAGCCTCATTCTTAAACTACCATGCCTACATCATGCCATTTCTGTTGCTGTGCCTCCTAACCCTCACCATGATCTATTGCATTTAGCTCTCATTTGTTTCATTCAGTAGTGCTCAAAATGCCAGCTTCATCACAGGTGATATAAGACAGAAGAGAACAATAACCATAACAGTGCCTGAGTGCTTAGAAAGACAGTAGCTGGCTGGAGGACTGATTTCTGAACCCTTAAATGATATGGGATTCCCCTCTGTATACTGTGAATACCATTGATTAATAAAGAATCTGCTTTGGCCTGTGATAGGATAGAGTAGAGCTAGGAGGGGAAAACTAAACTGAATGCTTGGAGAAAGAAGGAGGAGTCAAGAGAAGCCATGTAGCCCCACAGGAGACAGATGCCAGAACTTTACCAAGTAAGCCAAAACCTTGAAGCAATACACAGATTAATGGAAATGGGTTAACTTAAGATATGAGTGATCCAGAAATACACTTGAGCTATTAGCCAAGCAGTATTGCAAATAATAGAGTTTCTGTGTGGTTATTTTGGGAGTCTGGGTGGCAAGAAAAAAAAAAAACAGTCTCTAACAACACTAAAAGAGTCTGGCTCTAGGGACTAACAGATCCTGTCTAAGCATCTGTCCAGCCTGTGGTCTAGAATCTGGAAGCAATGCTCATAGGTAAGGTGTCTGGGGAGTCTTAGGGTCCAGTGCATTGTTTCCAGAAGCATGCTTCCCAGCTGCAGCTTGCTGTCACCTCCATGCAGGCTCTATGTAGCCAGGTGGACAGACAGGACAGTAAGGTCCTAGTCTGTAATATGCACCAGTTCTATACCAGTGGTGTGCTTCAGGAGCATCTCCTTCCTATATGCATCAGAAAGCAGGCCAGAGGCACCAAAAAAGTAGGCAGTAGGCCACTTGTGAAATAGAGGTAGACATTTACTCTTTTTTCTAGTTCATCTCTTTGCTAATTGAAGACATGTTTTTCATTTTCATTTGTGTTTTGCTCAAATCATCCAAACTGGCCTGTAGTTCCTTGGGATGTCTCAATTTCTTGTCATTTTCCATTTATATTGTTTCTTCATTTTCATTGGCAGCTAGTCTCATAATCTCTAATTCAATCTTGTTCTTACTACACAAGCTGATGTTCAGAATGGCAATGCTACTCACCATGGCAAAGCCCGTGTCACTGAGGCATTCCCATTTCAGGATCAAATCTTACAGACAGAATACATTGCCCTCGGTTTTTCCTGTCCTGAAAAATGAGGCAGATTTCTGAGCATTTCTATTTCAGAGGTTTGGCTTCCATATGGTCCACAGAAATCCCCACTATATTTCTCTATTTTCTATGTCTCCATCTATAACTTGAATTATGGGCTTCCCCCTGCTCTCTCTGTACCAAAAGTTGAATCTGAAGGGTATCTTCTATTACATTTACATTCCTCTCTTCTTTCTCATATGATTTTTCTTGTAGATTTCAGCTTCTCTGACCCAGGAAAGGCTCTTTAGCATAGATCTAACTTGGATTACTCTTGTCCCCTTGCATCTTAAACTGTAAAAAAACAGTAGCAATCCAGCAGCTTTATATGAAACTCCCTTTCATCTACATTCTTTTCCAAAGCAGATGCAAATAGCGGGGCTGAAAACCACAGATTTTCTTTACATTTTAATCATTCCCTACAAACTTAAAACAAAGGCAATGCAACAGATGCTGTTGCCTAAAGTTAAGATCCTGTCTCATGCATGTTACTTTCAGGAACTGTAATACTTCTTTAATCCATTAGTTGTTGGAAGGGCACCCTTGTACCCATAATATAGACCTCATTCAGAAATGAGACAAGCCACACCAGAAAAACGTCTTAAAGACCTTCCAACCAAGATGGAACATTTCTATTCAGATTAGTTTACTGCATAACACTTCCCCTAATCTTAGAATTCTAGAAAAGAATTTTGAAAAATTCATTGAATGGATGATATATAGATGGTACTTGCATACATTTTACATCATGAAATAGTACTTTAAGGAAACGTTTGGACACACCTAGCCAGACTGGACTATGTCTGAATTAGCATGGTAGGTGGAGTCTACTACTTTTCAGTAGTGTCTTCCACTGTGTTAAAGTGCTCAGTGGCCAACCCGTGGCACTATGTGGAGAGACTCAATTGGGAGTCTGCTGGTTGTATGTAGCATGACCATAAAGAGACCCAGCCTCATTCTCTTTGTGTATTGAAGTTCTCAGCTGTTCAGGGTGGAGCAACTTTGCTCTACCATGTGTTTCCTGGTACTGTGCTACCTCTTCATTGGCCCAAAGCAACAAGGACTGGTGGAGAAATTTCCAAAACCATGAACCAGAACAAAAGAACAACAACAAAGTATTTTTCCTTTTCTTCATTACCTATATTTCTTACTTACAATCATGGAAAGCTGTTTAACAGATAGTCAAGCCTGCAAAGGAGGGCTGCAAAGTCATGCTGTCCCTCTGACCCCGCTTCCACACTGATTCAGATATTATTGCTGCTTTCTTCCATTTCTCCTCTCCTAGAGGCTGTTATGAGTTCATGTTCCTCCATACAAAGAGTGTGTCCTTGGATCTGGGGTGAGAAACATGAAATCAGTGAAGATGTGTAGGCTTCACTACAGAAATCTCACATGAAATATTCATTTGCACATCTCACCTCACGCTATACAACACCTAAATGATTAAGTGTTATTCTAGAGGCCTGAATGATGCACATATAAATCCAAGGTTCTGCTTTGGCAATCCTTTGTCATAAAAATACTGAAGGAAGAGAAAAATCTAGAATAATAGATTGTGAGTTACTGTATGTGTCTGAGAATAGATGTAATATAAACTTCAGTGAGCCAAATAATCAAATAGCTAGATGGCTGTTTCCATGCTCTTCTCAAACAGAAATCTTTTTTGGGTGATTCAATTGAAAACAATTTTCTATGTAAGACATAAAAAACACAGTTGAGAAATAATAATAAAAGGTTACAGAATCAGAAATAACTTTTCCATGCATCTGAAAATACAAAGGCTGCCAAAAACCAAAGCTTGAAGCTGACTGACACAGACCCTAATTCAGGAATTGAGTTTCCCTTAGCTTTCCTCGGCAGTGTTCTTGGTCTTTTTAATTGGATATTCAAGGTCAGTTGTTACAGCATCAGTAATTGATGATGTATTGTGCTAAATTCACAGTAGAAGCAGTCAATTCCTTAACAATGACTGCTTTAGTAACTAAGAAATTGTTGTTAATGCCATCAATACCAAACAAAAATAATACTACTAATGAATCTGCCAAACGCTGATGGGAAGGATGCAATATGCATTTCCAGAGAAATGTCTTGTAATTTAGGATTAATTAATGTCCAATTATTATGAGCTGTTACCAATAAATTTTAAAAGTCAGCTCTGCACTTCCATTTTATAATGTTTTTGTAAAATGAAACATTAGATGTTTTTAATCTTGTCTATTCCTGCAAAATACCCCAGATAACATGCTGTTTTGCATTTCAAATAATATATACTCATTTAAATGCAAAACCAAGGTCCAATCAGAATAAGATGGCAATCAAATTACAATATTCAATGAAGAGATTTCCAAGCTGACTTCATTAGTAAACTATCATGGATTTCAAGATCTTACAAGGTTTCTATTTGTTTGTACAACTGCAAAGGGCTCAATTATAGAGCTTTGAGAGAGTCTAAAAATAACATCAGACTAATTAAAAGTTCCAACCGGATTTGGGCTAGCACTGTTTTGAAACTCTTAAATTTGTTTGGCTTTCAAAATGGACTTTGGGAGCAGAGACTCTGTTTTTGGAGTGGTGAGTTAAAAACAACTGGTAGGATCCTTGGGATGACAGAGTGAACAGTGCCTTACCAGGAGGAAACATCAGCCATGAGGGTGCTGCTTCTGTGCTCTCCTGGGCTCTTAGGGGGAACTCAGCATCACTTCTTGGCATTATTTCACATGTTCAAAACAAGCCTGAAGAGACTGCAGCTTTAAGTTGCTGAATCTTTGAAAATGCAGACAAGAGGTTCAGTCTTTGAAGTCATTTTCCCTTTGGGAGGTAAGATGCAGGTAATCCGGAGGAACTCAGGAGTTCAGGCTATTATGGTAATGTTCTGCTAGCAGTTGCTGCTCAGGGTTACATCATCCAGATCATCAGACTGTGGAGCTCACAGCAGGGCTTGCGGCTCAACAGGTGCTTGCTTTCTTGGACAAATAAAGCAAGATAGGAGGGAGCAGAACTCACCTAGATGGCCAGATATGGTTTCTATTCTCCTGTATTCCACAGCACAAATAGATAGGAGAAACATGGGAGAGGCTTGAATATGGATTTTAGATAAGTCTTCACACCTCTTAACATATTTATTTGTATTGTCTCTTCTTCCTTTCTTCTTTGTTCATGAATTTTATGCTCTTCTGGGATTTTTTTGTAAGATATCTATTAAACTGTTAGGAATCAATTGACTTTGGAGAAATGCTAATTTTTATTTTATTTTATTTTACCATAAGGAATCATAGAACGGAATCTCAGTGATTTCAAGGTTTCCAAAGTTGTATAAATACTACCTTCATTAGACTTCTCTTCTAGAGGATATTTGGCAGCGGAGCATCTGTCAGGGCCGCAGGAAAGCATTAACGTGGGAGAACAGCTTGAGAAGGAGTATAGTCTTGCAATTTGGTTTTATTGCACTTATTAATGCACAAACCAATGTGGCAAACCGTGTTTGTGTTCTGTCATTTAAGTGAACAAAAGAGAAAGGTAATGACATCATCATTACACCGAAAAGGGCAAAATAGTTCCTTTTGGTTTTAACTACCACCACTGCAAGCTCATGTTGTAATGGTGAACATTGCATTTAAAAACTGAAAATTTCTGTTAAGAGAACTATAAAACAAAAATGCCTCTAACCTTTAAAGCCACCTTGCCCCAAACAGATAACTTCCCAGAATACTGGAGGCTGGTCTTGTGCAAACCATGTGCTTCAGCCCCTTGGGAACAAGCTTGCTTGCTCGTGACTGTGTGTCAGCAGGATGTGTGCATGATAGCACATAGGTAGGATGTATGCCTGACTACACATAAGCAGGAAGTATGTGAGGATGTGTGCTTTGACCTGATTGCATGGAAGCAGGAAGTATGTAACCTTGTGAGTTTTGCACTTATAAACCCATGACTTGTGTAATTGGGGCTGCATCTTGAGGGTGCTCTCAATTGCAGTCCTGGTACCATGAGTATCCAGTGCCGGTATTTAATAAAGTCTGTTATTTGCCAAAATGTATTCATGGTCATGGTGAATCTCTAAGCAACTACAGATCTATAACAATGTAAAAAAAGGTGAGTTTCCCATTTCAAGACTTCCTTCATGCATTAGTAATTTGAGGAGAATCACATATGGAAACAATATCTATGAATGAAAGATCTCTCAACTACTTACTGCAAGGCTTCCCTGGCTGTCTCTTTAAATGGGAGCAGGGGTTACTCAAACCAACACCTTCCCAAGTATAGTCTCAACTTAATAATTTTTATTATTTGTCTTTTCAGCAAATTCCCTGTGTTTTCTGTAATCAGAGATGTGACTAAGCCAGGTAGATCACCTTAAATTTCATGTCATCTTTCTCCATTCTTAACAAAGTTCCTGATACACAGTAATGGCCTGATGTGGCAGCGAGAGAAGGGATGGATATCACAGGACCCCAGCTCCTGACAGGCTAAAAAGCTGCAGGAATGTCCAGCACTTTTGGAGAGCCTCTTTGCTTAGCATCTGTAAGACAGTCCTTGCAAAAATCCCAGTTCAAGTACAAGACTTTCCTGAAGCCTAATAGATAGGCTTTACCAGTCAGGTTCCACTTGCAGAGCATTTCCCCTATCATCTAGTTCATTCTGGCTACAATTTAAATGGCTCTTTACAAAACGATAAGACTCTGAGGTAAGACAAAAGACAAGATAATCAACGAAAATAATGCAATTCCATTCAAACAAAGAACCAACAATTTGAGCCCCCCCCCCTTAAAGTAGCTAAGTACAAAAGATATTTTCAGGAGTGGAAGAAAAAGCATACCGTTTAAGTTCAAAGAAAGAATAGACGCATAAGAAATGATTCTGGACTTCTTCTGGGAAAGGGAGATCAGAAAGAGGATGGAAAACACTTAGCAAAAGTCGTCATTATACAGTAAAATGGGAGCCCATCTTGGCCTAATGAGCTATTTCCCTTTAAGATACTTAGGATATGAGAAGACCTCACATGGCAGTTTTATGCAGCAGAGTTCTTAAAGATTAGGAAACACATTGTTTTGTCAGATAACACTTATTTTAAAAGAAGATCTTTTTGAATATTGTAAGTCCTTTGTAAACACAATGGCAAACAGAGTCTAAACAGTTCCAGAGTGCTTTTCTCACAAATGATCACCTATATTCTCCTAAGGAAAACAGATCTTAGATCAGCTGTGATAATGAATAAAGACAATCCATTGTTTCAAAAAAAGTGGTGCGCAATTAACACATTTCATATGAACTAGGATCCTATTGCTTTACCTAGGAGAAAGGCGTCCACATGGACATCTCTGAGTATGTATCTTAGCCCTAGGCTCCTTTGCTGGATGTTTACTCCCTGCTTGATCCATACATATCAACATGATGAGGAGGTAGAAATGTCCAGATTTCTTATCTGTCAATCAGTTTTCTGTCAGGCTGTTTGTTACTGGGCCATTATTGTTCAAACTGATCTTTCTAATGGCTCCTTGTTCCCAGTCTTTCTCCCCAGGAGAGAATAAAACATATTAAAAAATCTGCATTTAAGATTACCTTTAATGGATGTTAGTTAAACCATCATTTTATTTCCCATAAAAATTACTATTTTATCTTTTCAAAGTAAAAAGTATATGTCCCATGTTGATAGCTTTTTGATTCTTCTCTGGGTATTCTTTTGTCTATTAATTTTAAAGTGTGGAGTCTTGGTGATAAAATCATTACACAGTTGTCCTTCTGTATGTTCATATATGGGTTTTGTGATTCTCTTTCTCATTCATAGAGGATACAAACAGACTTATCTTTTGACTGAAACTCCTTTTATATGCCCTATAATTTATAAAGAACATGGCCTTCTGTGATAAAGACCCATCAAAAATGTCATTATTCTACATTTATCTGCACTGAACTGCCTGTTTTATCAACTAGTATTTAAAAGGTTATGTTTCTTTCTTTCTTCTTTTTTTTTGTATCTGGCTACAGTCTGACAATTCATCTCATCTCTATTATCTTTTGGGATAAGACTTTGCCTAGATTTTGGGTCAAAAAATCTCATTATTCAAATTATCATTGACATTCAAAATAAAATAATATTTTCATGTAATCTTATTTTGGTGAAGATGGCAAATGAGCATCGTTTAGCACTTGGGCTGCTGATCTTGTCTTTTGTTCTGATTGCGTCTGGTAATGCGCTGCTGCACAGGATATGCTGGAATGAACCATTTGTCCTTCAGTTCTTTCAGTTCCACGCTCTTATCTCTTAGTGGCTCTCTGCACTCTTGGCTTTTCAAAGCTTCTCAGGTTGCTGCACAGAATAATCATTCTGCTAGCTGATCCCCTTTATGAACACTGGGCATTGTAACCTGCATATTAGCAGACAATGAGCACAGATGTTTAGGAGGGGGCACTGAAAATTTAGAAGGGGTGAGGAGAAGCATAGCTTACACAGAGGTAAAGCTGAAGGAAACAACCAAAATGTCTCCAGGTCTCAAGCATCACAAACTTTCACTTGTTTGTATTTAAATATCTGGAATTTGCCTGTGCTCAAGCATGGCCTGAAGATGAAACCGTGCACTTTCAGGTCATCCTTGTCCACGAATCCCATGATCTATTCTGTGTTCTTCTGGGTACCTTGATTGTCCCTGACCCCCTATACTTGAGGCTTCTTTAGCCTTGTGATTTATACATGCATTTACGAAACTCCATAGAATATATAAAATTCAAAGGTTTTAAAGAATATAAGTTTGAGTTAGAAGATCAGAAAAATAAACAGAATGAGAAAAAACACAGGTGATGTCTTTCTAGCTTAGGCAGTGCAGTATTAAGATTAAAAGGTAAGCATTGATTTAAGAAAAAAATCAAAGGGAGCTAAGTCATATAGCAAAATTTGCTCACCCATTTTGGGATACCTAGATCTTATAAGAAAATTATATCAGATCTAACAAACTCAACCATGCATACGATGCAGAACCCAGACCTTCTTTATCTCTATGCAGGGAAGTAGCCTCACAACCAGGATCTGAAGGCCTAAGCCTCTAACAATGGGCTTTCTCAAACCATTGAACTTCTGTGATTCTGAATTCCTTCGGCATAGAGGTTTAAAAAAACTGCAAACACTAGTCTGAGTTTTCTGATATCATTACCTTTGATAAATGTAAGAACATATTCAATATCCATTCAGTACTGCGGTAAGTCAAGGGCTTTTTGTGGGTAATGTGAAAAACAGTTAGCTTTGTATTCTCTGGTATTCAGTGGCTAAAATCTCCGTAAATAGAATAGACACAATGTTGAAAAAATCCTTCCCTTGCAAAGAGATAAGCAAAATATCTACACCCTCTTCCTTGAGTCCTAATGAGAAACAAAGGTAAGATCCACGAGTGTCAGTCTGGGTATGCCAAGGGTTTATTAGGTTTGCTTACAGAACAATGGGTGAGAGGCTATGGACAGAAGCATGGTTGAACACAAGGCAGTCACACTGGAAGGTCTGTTTACAACATGGATAATGACTTCTACATGGCTGTGTAGCCAGCGTTTCCTCCTCTAATTCTTCCCCGTCTATATTCTCCAGCCCGTTTCAGAACCCATGAAGCCATGTGATACTAGGGTACAGTTCACATAGTTGTGTGGGAAAGGGTGCCTGGATATCCATGTGAGAGTGCCATTACTTTCCCTGTCCTCTCATTCCAAGAGGGAACATTATTATTCAACAGGTCCAGCTATAATGATCTTGGCCAGCAAGCCTATCTGAATGCCTAAAGCAGACAGAAGTTTGGTTTGGAGAATAGTGCTGTACCATACAAACCTATAAAATAGGACCTAGGCAAAAGGAACATCAAATGGCACATATGAAGTCATGATACCGGATACAAGTTTTAGAATTCACACGAGGTTTAATTCATGTTTGCTTGGGCAGAAAGAACATCTTTATATTATTAAATACTGGCATATGTACATTCTGAAAGACATTTCCTGACCAAGTTGAGGAACATTGCTTAAGTACACTGAGCAGAACTTATTCAAGAGTAAAATAAAACATTCTACTCTATCAAAAGACTAGACATTGCTCATTTATGTGCTCAGGAAATAATGACAATTACTCTATGCCATTCCAGATTATAGGGATATAAATTAAAACAGCTGTATTCTGGGAGAATTTTGCAACTAATTGGAAGGGAACTAAAATTAAGATAAATCAAATTCTCACTTGACCCAAATGGGAAGCAATGTAGCCAGGATACCAGAAAGTTTCAAAAACTCCATCCTGTGCCTTGCATTTTTTCTCTAAATTCCATTTCTCCCTTATTTGTAAGCATATACACACACAAATGTACACAGACATATCTGGCCATGTGACCATTAATACATCACAATTTTTAACAATAGAATATGCAGTTAAAATATAAATTCCTTCCCAAACTGTTTTCTTATTATTCCAGCATAATGAAGGGCTTACCATCTCACATATATTAATCGAGTTAGAGAATAATACAAAAGAGGAGTTAATTGCTAGATTTTATTTTTAAAAAGTACTTTTGGAGAATATATAACACAAGTAATGACTCTTATTTTTCAAGAGCCAAGAACTTAAGTAATAAAATATATTTTAGTTTTCATTTTCTTATATACAATATCTAGCTTCATGTATTAAGAAATAATTGAATCAGAGGATGACTTTTAATTAAAAATAATATTTCATAAAGCACGGTCTGGAAATCCTCTGTCCATGCCGTCACAGACTTGCAGAGTGTGTAGGGACCAGGATATGAGCAGGAGCTTTGATAGACAGCCAGGTTTTCCTCAACAACAATAAAATTTGAATTGCTATACTTAAGCCATGCATGGAGAAATTGATGTGATAAGCCCCTCACTCACTTCTCTGCTCAGATAAGAGTACACATTTGCCAGCCTCATACAGAAACTTGAAGGGCTATGGCTAGGGTAAAAATGATCGCAGGACTCAACAACAGCACAGTACTCTATCTGGCTTGAGCTAAGCTTAGCAAAAGTGGAAATTCAAAGACACATATAGACCATCCATGTATATTTGTGAAAACCCAGGAAAGACAGAATCAGACCATAACCTGATTGCCATATCATTTCCTCTTCAAGACACTGAAAATTTTCCTGGGTAGTGATGGTGTATGCCTTTAGTTCCAGCATTTAGGACACATAGACAGGTGGATCTCTATGAGTTTGAGGCCAGCATGGTGTACAGAGCCAGTTCCAGGACAGTCAAGGCTAATCAAACAAACCCTGACTTAAAAAACAAACAAGCAAAAAAGGACACTAAAAATCCCACACCTATACTCTACTATGACTCTAGATTGATAGATCATAAGTCAAGAAAGGCATACATAGGAATTTGCTTTATGGAAATCTTACAAATATTATAAAACTTATTGAGATGGCATGCCTGAGAGAGTAAGCAGTTGATACTAAATACTATAGTTTTAAATGGAGTCCCATTTCCCCAGATCTCAGTTGATTAAATCTTCATAGAGACAATCACATTAAAATGAGATTGTTGGAAGATCCTGATCCAATATGACTGTCATCCTCATGGAAAGAACAGATAATGACATTGGAAGGCATATATGAAGTGAAAGACTATGTAAAAGTACAGGGAGCAGACCATTGTCTATTAGCCAAGAAGAGAGGCTTATTATGATAATTTTTTCAGGGTTGACACCTCAACATCAGAAGTCGAGCCACAGGTGTTCAATGCAGAAAAGTGTTTTAGTTACAGTGTTTGCAGAGTTCTAGAGGAAATAGGCTGTAAAGCAAGACTATGATCTTTTTCTGTTTTGAGGTTGCCCCTTGCTTTCTGTTATTCAAGTTATGTCAGTGTTGAGCACAGCAGTGCTGACGACAGCCATCTCAGCCTAAGTGAAGAATGTTGTCTCTCAGGCACAGGTAGAAAGGTATAATGGCATGAAATTCAGTGCCCTACAGCTGCTTCTTGAGTGTAGAAATTCTCCTACTGTGTCCTGCAGGAAGACAGGCAGGGCCATCTGGAAGGGAATCCTCAACTGATTGGATAGTTTCAAAAATAGTACTTCCCATCCCAAAAGTGTCTAGATTGTCTAGGATTGGTAATAAATCACAGTCTGCAGAAACTAGAGTCTGAGAATGAATTCAGTACGAGAAATCAAGATGTCATTTTTGTAGCCATGTTTACATAGACATAAATGCATATATTGTTTCAATTTCAGCAAATATGTAGCACTTAATGAAGGGTTGTGAATACAGAGATGACTCTCTCCCATTTGTTGATTGAATAACAGTGATGTAGCAGAATGATGCTCATCAAGTCCCTTACAGTACAGCTTATCCACTTGCTAGAATTCTATCAACCTTCTGCAAAATAGCAAATTGAGGAGTTGCAAAATTCAACATCATGTCCTGGTAAGTGGTTAGGATACAACCTAGGTCTTTTCATTTATATTGTCTGTCTTTTTTTTCTCTGGACTGTAGGAATTTTTCTGCAGCAATATGAGAAGAAGTGAATTGTGATAATTTTGTAATGTTAATAGTAATTAATAAAGGATGAGGCAGGGAGTCATCACTGCCTATGCCCTTAGGAAAATGTTTTGTTTAAAAATGTAAATTGTTTGGAGCTAAGCTAAAGGTTTTGGATCATGTAAAAAGAAAAAGTATCCTAGGAGCAGGCAGTCATTTTCTATCCAGGGTCATGAAAAGATCTGACATATACAGAAAAGTTTGAGAGGCTAATATCTCCAGCCTTGCAGCCCAGTTTGGCCAGGCATTAAAGGGAGCCCTATCTTGAGGAGATAGGAAGACCTTTGCAGAGGTATGCAGCATTTTAACAGGAGAAATTTTACGTCCAGACTTCCTTTTAGAAAAACAAACTTAAGAAAGTTTGGAGGAGGTGTTTGGTAAGTAAATATTGTGACTATGCATGCATGTAATGAGAAAATTTATGTGAGATGAGCATTGTAATGGCCTAAGAGGAAGATCGTGAAACAGTCAAACACAGGCACAGGTTCTGGAGACCTCCTGGAAACCGAGCTACAGGACAATAGGGGCTAATGGCAAGTTTGGAATGCAAAAGAGTGTTTGGCTGAGGACCTTAGGTTATTATTTTGTTAGACATGGTGGATTTAGATGTTCATAAACAAGACAGGAAATCCAGTCAAAACTGTCAGTGCAGTTATCAGTATGGCTGTGAATTGTACGGGAAAAAACAGCATACAAGAAGACAGAAGCTAGCCAAATAACAGAAGCCAGAAGAGCAGCTTTTAAAACCATAAGCTTAATGGAACTCTTGGCATGTCTTCCCTTAGACTTCTAGCTATTTTTTCTTAAAAGAGATGTTCTTAATATTCAGAAATGTAAAGGTTTAGAGGAAAGAGTTCTGATGTAATAAGGTTGTAGTGCCAAATTGGTTGTTGATTTATTATCTAACCTTTGGCATGCCATTTAATCAGATTTAGTTGTGGCATTCTGAGTCTTCGAGCCAAGGGATCTTTGGTTCTTATTCATTTCTTTATTAGAGAATTTTAATTGAAACACTGAATGTTTTTGAATACTATACCAGGCCCATATGAAATTTTGTTAGAGAATTAAAATTGTTGAACACAATCCTAACTTCGTTTATACAGACCTTTTAGGAATTTACGCTTCAGAGGTGTGCTATTTCTCTCTTTGCACCATCATGAGAACAAATTCTACCCACAAGAAAGGCCTTGCAATAGACTGGTAATAAGGGGAAAATTGTCAGTTCTGTGTAGTAATCTTCCTAAACTATCACAACAACATGTTATCATAATGGTCATCATGAAGAGTGTCTCTTGATGGAGACATCATCTTGTATCAATACTTATTCCTCATTTGAAAAGCTTTTCTAGGAAATAGCTTAGGTTTGGGGCTCAATATAGGATGCTAACAACCACCTAAAAATCATTAGATATCTTGGTTCTTCAATGAGAACTGGATGGTACACCTCACACTCTGACCTATAAACTCATGAACTTCTCATTCCAAATAGTCTATGTGCTGAAAAAACTCCACTATCTGAATCATTAAGTTTGTTCTAGAACTTATCATTTAATGAAATGACCTAGTTCTTAAAACTTGTTCCACTATTTCACTGCCCAGAGGATTTCAACTAAAGACTTTACAAGGTGAATTAATGGCCAGAAGTACAGTCTGATGCCAACCTAGGAAGCCAGGAAAAAATCATTTTAACTTCCATACAGAAATTAAATGGTCATTGATTGATATGAGAAATGCAGGAACCTTTCAGACTAAATGAAGAAATGTTGTAGGACATAGAATAGTTCTAATGCAATGCTGTTTGCAAAGGGCTTTTTTTTTAACTAAATTCTATCTCTGAGGTTAATTACCATGTCTGAGGTCCAGGAATAGTAGATTAAGTGGAAAGTTGGCTCCTCAAGTCAAAGAAGGAGAAGAAAGCAGTAAGTATCCAGTAGTGATTTATGTCCTGCTGATGAATTTGAGGGAAGAAAGCCAAATAATCACACCACTCTTCTGTTCTAAATGTTTTAGGCTGAAGGACTGTGGAAAAATTTAAAAAGATGCATATTCCTTTAAGTAGGGCAAAGCAAGTCTACATTTTTTTCCATAATTAGAAACCACTCTATTTTTATTAGTTAACTAATGGTAGAATGTTTCTCTGAATGTTCTGGGAGCACCCAGGCATCCCTAGTTTCTAGGAGTCTCACAGCTGTTCATGAAAATCAATGTGGAAGATGAATCAACTGCTTTATGAAAGGAAAACAGTAACACAGCTTCTATGAAATATCCATCTCAAGGTGAATGGTGCAGTGGATGATTCTAGAGAAACTAAAATGAGCTGAGACTTTGCCTTGAATATTGTAGTAAATAGCTAATTTTGACAATACACTGATTTCTAGATTTTCCCTGAAAAGATATTCAATTCTAGCTATTCTTTGACAAAATATTCAGCTTAAGTTTTTCTCATATATAAACAAGTATATTGGGTTAAATACCTCCTAAAATTCTAGTTGTTTAAGATATAAGCAATAATATTTAAACTTAGGAAAAAGTAAAACTTTATATATACAAATACATGCTTTTTTATTTCATTATTATTATTATTATTTAGATTTACTTGGACGTCTCCTCAGCTTTCTCAGAATGACACTGGGTACACAGCATCAACATTCATGGAATGTCAACTATGTTTATTTTCACATAATTCAAGTTTCCAAAAGGAAATTTCTAGAAGCTCATTGTGAGGACAGTCAAGAGTCCATGTAAAAAAGAGAAAAACAAAGACTAAAATGCCTTCATGATGGCGTCAGTGAAGATCTGTCCTGCTGACTTTTAACAGTTAATTGATGCATAAAAGGTTGTGAGGATGAATGCACATCAAAACCAAAACCAAATTGAATTTTTGACATTTTTGCAAACAAAAACCCCAAAGAATACATAGGTCCCTTTTGATTTGTCACAGCTGGAAGACTCTGAATCATGAAGTGTTCTAGGAGAGGCCATTAAATAGTGTGAGATGTTTTGTCACTGTGGAGGAAAAGTAATTGAAGAGCTGGACTGTGGGTATGAGCATTGCATTTTAAAATATTTACAAAACAGAGATGAAATGAATCCTTTCCTCTCACAACTGAAGTGCAAACTGTTGATTAGGTAGCTAATAGAGTATAATTTAATAATTTAAGTACTTATTTTTGACGGACTCAAAATGATTTCTACTTAATCACATTTATACATTGCAATTAAAAAATATTGACCATTCAGGCAATTGGTTATTTTAGTTTTTGTCTTTGTGAATGAAAAAATAAAACAATTTAAAGCCAACAACTCTTTAGCGAGACTACTTGAAAATAGCAATGTGGTGTGGAATGAGTATCGAAGGTAAAATAAAAATGAAAATAACTCATGCCTGGTACTGTCAACTAGGCCCCAGATCAGGAACTGGCTAGGTTTTAGGGCCAAGGGGACAACCTATTACTATTATTCTACTTAATGGACATAGTGTTAAACTACTTCCTAAGCTCTTATCTTTATAACTATATATAGTACCTCTCTCATCCCTCATCATAGAATCTTCTTTGTGCAGTAGGCAGTGATTAATATAGAGACTCACAACTGGTCAATATATAGAGAAGAAGAGCCTGTGGAGTGGTCAACTCTAAATGGTACATCAATATCATTTCCTCAAGGATCAGGTATCATTGAAAATGTGGAGCAGAAATACTGTAAGTGGTAAAAGAATGGGTGGAAATATTGGAAGAGATAGTATTCTGTAGTGTATTGTGCAGTGAAAGATTACTTGCTGGATATCACAGGGTCGTTCCATACATGAATTCACACCAGGTATGAGTGCATTCATAAAATCTTCCCAGGATCATCCACCTAAAATGCCCGCATGAGCACAGAGGGGCTCATGAAGTTCTACCCCTAGCTGTGAAACTATTGGTAATTAATGGCTGCTGGAGTAGGAAGAGAAAGTTTTTGTCAGTGATGTAGCCTCTAAAAGGCTCCAGAAAATGGCAAAAGGGAAATAGTTGGGGGAATGAGTTTGATCAAAACATGTTATATGAATGTATTAAATTAAAAACAAAATGCTTCCAGATCTATGGGTTTATTCCTATAAACCCAGCAAAATAGCTTTAAGAATAAGTATTGATGTGAGCTTGGCATTGTACTGAGTGACATTATATGTTCAAGGTCAGTGTGGGCTACAGAATGAGACCACATCTCAAACATTTAATATTCATCCAAATAGCATTAGTAATATTATGTGAGCAGAGCATTTTTGTAGTAGACACAGTGTAAAAATATGTAAAGCAAGACAAAGGATGTAGCAAAATCCAAGCATAACTTGTTGGGGCCAAACAGAGGAGAATTCACAGTACCTAGTCATGTATGTATGAGTTGTCCCAAGATGTTGGAAGTAATGCAGGAAGGGATATATTGCACACAATATATTGCACAAGGGAAGCAATTCATCCCCCAAACATCCCACTTTATCTGAATTCATTCATGAGTGTCTACAAGCATTTTTATCAATTTTCTCCCTGTATCACATGGTATTTCTTTCTCTACTGCCATTTGAGTAGAGGACAAGGCTGACAAGACAATTGGGGGGTGTTTCATATGTCCTCAAAATTCTTAGAATGTCTTCCGTCATGATCATATTCAGTATGTGCTTCAGCAGTTGACAGTGTACAATTGGTGATAATATACGGGTATCAGTGACAAAGAACGACCTTGATCTTAAAAAGTGACTTCCATAATGAACAAAAGCAGTAATATCTATTCTGGGAAGGACAGCAACATTGCTTTAATCAGCTGTAAGTTTGTAAAATTTTAAAATTCTAAACGAGGTTAATAAATCAAGAGTTAAAATGAAAACACGTCTTATAATCAGCTTGCAAATAAACACTGCTGCATATTCTATTAACATGAGACCCAAGGTTGAAGCAAGTCAGAAAAGAGCCCAAGAAAAAAAAATATACTCTGTATATCCACACAATTCAAAGCTTCAAAGAATTGGATCACAAGCAAAAATTTAATGAAAAGCATACTATTTAGGAAATGTGCAGTCAGAATGTATCTGCCAAGAAGTTTGTATGCCCTGCAAGGCTTTTTCTCAGTTTTTACAATACTTTCATGTTGGGAATCCTCTATAAAAGAATAGTAGTTATAGCCATTAAGGTAACCTCGCTCCCTCTTTTGCTCTGAGAATTATACTGTTTACATTTCAGATTTTACAGCTGGCATTTTACTGAGTTAAGGAATCTCTCTATACTCTCCACCTTCTTCCACAAACCTGACAATTTTTGAAGGGATGGAGTATTTTGTTAAGTAAACATGTTCTCTAGAATCCTAATAGGTTCTTACATGTGTCAGGTAGAGAACTAAGCTGAATGAGAGGAAAGAGTTTCAAGGTACACTGACTGCTTAAAATGCATACACCTAGTGTACAGGTAATTCACTGCAGTTTTCCTGAGCCTTCAAATCCCTTCAATAATGCTAAGACAAGGGATATCAGGTATCTTCAGCTCATTTTCAGTAGTCTATAGTTTGAACAATGCTTTACCTTTATTTCAACACTTTCAAACTTTCAGATCTTTTTCAGAAGTATATATCAGACATCTCCAATTCCTTTTCAATAGGCCATCATTTGAAAATGCTTCAACTTTTCCCCCCAAACTTTTGACACCATTTAAAAATTGTGTGTGCTTCTGCTATAGTAAGCCTAGAATCTCCACTCAGTGGGCCCATATCAATAAAATCAACCTGATCCAATTTTATGTTCCTTCCACTATTATTTCACACTCTTAAAGTTCATTTCCATACATATAATTCAGACCTCTTCTTCAATGAATTCTTAAGCTCATTAAGCGCTTTAGCAGTGCAGCACACATCCTCATGGGCTACACTTTCTATTTCCTTCTAGGAGCCTGGATAGCCTTAAATCTGGCTATAGGTCTAGAGACCTGCACAGAAGCAATCCATTATCAAATTAAATTGATGAGTGGTGTGTGTGTGTGTGTGTGTGTGTGTGTGTGTGTGTGTGTGTGAAATCAGGCCCCAGAAGGTACTGAAGGCACAAGCCAGTTACATGAAGAAGTTACTTAAGTGCAACTTCTTTATATATAACTATATCTTCAGTATATAGATATAGATATTTTTATACAACTATATCTTCAGTATATAGATATAGATAGTTTCTGCTCTTTCTCTTTGTTTTTTTTTTTTTTGAGACAGGGTTTCTCTGTGGTTTTGGAGCTTGTTCTGGAACTAGCTCTTGTAGATCAGGCTGGCCTCGAACTCACAAAGATCCGCCTGCCTCTGCCTCCCAAGTGCTGGGATTAAAGGCATGTGCCACCACCGCCAGGCCTTTCTGCTCTTCTGATAATGATATCTGCTGCCAAGCATACATCTAAAGCCTCATGAGCTATGATCAGTTGACGAAGAAAGAGAAGACTAAGTCCTAGTTTACTGATGATTCTGCACATTCTGCAGATAACACTCAGAAGTGGACAGTTGTGTCATTACAACCCCTTTCTGGGAAAACCCTAAAAGATACCAGTAAAGGGAAATCTTCATGGTAGGTAGAATCCAGGGCACTACACACAATTATACATTTTGTATGGAAGGAAAAATGCCTAGATATGTATTTTCCCCCCACTGATTCATGGGCTATAGACTGGATGCCTGCATGACCAGAGACTTGGAAAGACCATTATTGGAAAATTGGTGAGAAAGACATCAGAGGAATAGTATGTACATTGATCTCCCCAAATGGGTGATGGATGTGAAAATACTTGTGTTCTTGTAAATGCTCATCAAAGGGTAACTTCATCAGAGGAGGATTCCAGTAATCAAGTAGACAGAGTGACCCATTCTATAGACAGTAGGCCTTTTTCCCAGTCATTCCTGTCATTATCCAATGGGCCCATGAATAAAGTAGCAGAGATGGGGATTATGCATGTGCTCAACAATATGGATTGCCATTCACCAAGCCTGAGCTGGTCACATCTGCTGCTAAGTATCAGATATGGTACCATTCCCCAAATTGACCAACCAGAGACCTGGTGGCAGGTTGAGTATATTGAAGCACTTTCTCTGTGGAAAAGACAACACTTTGTCCTTACTAGAGTAGATACTTATTCTGGTTAAGATTTGCCTTTTCTTATATAATGCTTCTGGCAAAACCATCATCCATGTCTTACCTATTGCCATGTTATTACACACAGTATTGATTCTCACCAGGGAACTCACTTCAAAGTCAGAAAAGTGTGACAGTGAGCTCACAGTTATGAAATCCACTGGTCTTACTATGTTTGGCTCCATCCTGAAACAGCTGCCCTGATAGAAGAATACACAGTTAAAGTGACAAATAGGTGGCAGCAGGGGGCAGGTTTCTCCAGAAAGCGTATATACTTTGAATCAGCATCCAATATATGGTACAGTTTTTCCTATAGCCAGGACCCATGGGTCCAGGAATAAAAGGCAATAGTTCCACTCACTATTGCCCTAAGTGAATCACCAGGAAAAATTTTGCTTCCTGTTTCCAAGGCCTTAAGTTCTTCTGGCCTAGAAGTTCTAGGAGTCACGACAATGATGCAATTGAACTGGAAGCTCAGACTTCCTTCAGGCCACTCTGGGCTTCTGATGCCCTTAGGTCACCAGGCTAAGAAAGGCCTAACAGTGTTAGGAGTGGTGACTGATCCAGATTACCATGAGGAAATTGGATTCTTTTTACATAATGAAAGTAAGAAAGTTTATGTCTAGAGTGCAAGAGATCCTTTAGGGCATCTTGGTTCCACTCTGTCCTCTGATTAAAGTCAATGAGAAGCTACAATAGTCTAAGGCAGGCAGTATAACAAAGGGCACAGATTCTTCAGGAATGAAGGTAAGGACCACTCCTTTAGAAAAACAAAGCATAGACTTTCTGAGGTGATAGGGTGGGAGTGGAGGCCATAAAAAATTGGTGTTAGGGGAAGATAGCTATAAATACCAGTTGCAGAAACAAGGGCTATAATTGATATGTTTTTGTCAGACTTTGTTAAGAATGTGTTCATACAAATATTTGTGCTCTTCCAAGCCCAATCCCTTTACCATAAAACGTAACATCAATTAAGAGAATATCAATGGTTAGCATATTTAAGTTTTAAGATATCAAAGGAATTTCCTTCAAGGGATAGTGAGACACATTCTAAAATTTACAGCGTATTTGATGCTACATGAGCAATGGATATATCATGTTAGGTGTAATCATGGCCTGGCTAAATATATACTTTGTTTGCAATTGTACATGAGATAGCTATATCATGTCACGTATGATTATGACCTGGTAATTGCTTTCATTTGTAAGTTAGGAATGACATAGGAGATATGGTTGTGTGTTCAGTTGACAAGTGGTAAACTTGTGATGGCTATTGCTTGTTGTCAACTAAACTGCATCCAGTATTAAGTAAAATGCAAGTTTCTGGGTATGCCTGTGAGGGATTATTTTTGTCTTAATTAAAACATTTATATAGGAAGACCCACTTTTAATCTGGATATTCTGAGGTGGAAAGATACAACTTTAATCCAGATCTTTTGAAATGGGAAAATCCACCTTTAATCTGGGTCATGCCTTTTGCTGGCAGTCTTTATAAAGGACACAAAGAAAAAGGCCTCTATCTTGCTTATTTGCTCTTTCTCGCTTGCAAGTCCATTTCTTTTCTGGCATTAGAATCTACTTCTTAAGGACTCTGGCATATACTGAATCAGCTGAGACATCAGCCTTGTAGACAGAACAGCTACTCTACACTTGGACTTCATATTGGTAGACAAACATTGTTGGACTAGTAAGACTATAACCTGTAAGTTGCTCTAATAAAGTCATATATAATATGTAATTAATATTTATCTCTATAAATATGTTATAAGTAAAATATATTGTAAATATTCATGATACATATAGTATATATGTATATATTTTCTGTAAGTTATGCTGCTCGAACTGCTGTTAATACAACACTTACTTTATTTTTTCAAGTTAACGTAATAAGGGCAACCTTAGCTAGCAGATGTTGCAAGAATGGGAAGGCATGGGCTGAATTAAAAGATGATTTTTTAAAAAACAGTAAACTTGCTTTTAATCATTGTTATTATATCAGCAAGTTATACATTCTCCAGAGGCAGAGAAACATGGGGTCCAATCCATGCTTTGGCCTATAAGACTGAACCTTGAGAAAATCAGTACATATCACAGCTTTATGTTCTTACATTAGGGGGGCCATAATAATACTTGCTAAGGCTTTGAGCAAATAGAATGAATTACTGGATCCAATTTGTGACAATAACACCTGGCATATGGTAAAAAAGTCAGTAAACATCAACTATTATTTAAAGAACAGGACCAATAAAGTCAGTTGAATAATTTTTGTGTTGTTACTTTGTTTAGTTTTAGAATTTACGTGAGTGGAAGTAGTTGTATAAACTAGTGTGTAAAAAGGAGCAGATTGTGTGCCAGACTAAAGAAAATATGCCAGCAAATAAGGAAGTAATTAAATTTCTCATAGGGAAATATGTGTCTTTATTTCAAAAATATTCTTTCCCAAATCTTCTAGATAATATTAGATATTCTAGGCAAGACTGAATCTTTGGAACCAAGACAGCAAAAGAATATGTCCTCCATAAGATATAAGAAAGAAAGTTTTCGTGAATAACAAGTGCAGAGTTTGAGTAAAAGACTGTGGTACAAGTAAATAATTCAAAGATGGTCCCTACTACCCTGGAAACTGAAAGCAGGTAATAGGGAAAAGCAATAGACTGCCACGTACCAAGGAAACGCCCATGAGAGGCTGAACAGTTTCTAACAGTATTGAGCAGGCTGTATTATCCATAATTGGAAGTTTGTCTAGAGGGCATAAACTCCCTCATGCTTCAGTCTGTCCTTGCACACATCCTAAATTGTTCCCCCATAACATCCGACTATGACAGTCAAAATAAACTTGAAATATTTTGACATGAGCTTAAGTAGATGCTCTCTATTCTGTGCAGTTTGAAGACAACACAGAAATCATCTGCAATAACCAGGAATGAGTCAGATATGAGGTCAAAAAGTACTGAGTTGGCAGACTAGAGCCTTCTGGCTGTTTGATCCGTGTATTATTCCTGTCTGTCATAATGACCAGTTCTCCACTAAGTCCTCTGGCTCTAAGCCATTTAAGAGGCAGGATTTGCTAAACAAGTTACAATTCTTTTCCCTCTACAGTGCATTGAACACAAACCACTAACTGATATGTTCTTTCTCATGTGTCTTAAATTTCTTCAAGTTAAGTAGTTGCCCAAGCTCATCTGGCTGCTTGCCTATGGTGATAAGTGAACCTTAGCCATTGAAAAGTCAGCACCTTTACTAGTTTTGCCATTATTGCAACTGCCTACTTACATTCTGGGAACAAATGTTAAGACATTCTCCATTTATTGCTGGTTCCTTCCTTGTCTCTTTACTCCAGAGCTCCTTTCATTACCTGCTGGTTCAATGACATGAGGATCTCAAAATCATCTGTCAAAGAACATACCTTTATATTCAGAATAAACCTTGCACTAATTGAAGCAAGTAACTTTGACGCAAAATCTCAAGGGAAGCCTATTGGTATTGCACACATGCAAAGCTCGCAAGTGCATGGAAGTTTATATATTTGAAGGAATCTTCAGCCAAAATAAAGGTAATGTAAAATCTAGTCAGTCCATAATTCTTCTGACACTTCCCAAAGAGTTACTTATAAGAATAGGAGTTTCCAGGTCTATCTAGTTAAACTCTGACAGAAACAAAACATACAAATGATAGTGCTAGAAAGAGCAAGGACAAGAGCTACACCTATTTCACATGCTTGGCTCTCAGAGAAAATACAGTAGCATCTGAAGGGGCAGTGCATAAACTGTATTTATGTAGTGTTTGTTATCAAGCACTTAGGAAATATTAAATAGGCAACTTCCATGCTGTTTGTCCTATGGCTTCTGAAGGCTACACAGGTTGGTACTAACCAGGAATCCATGCCTAGCCACCCACCGCTGAGCATTAGATTCTTTATTTGAAACAATATTGTAGAAAAACCAAGGCATGGTATGAACTCTTAGATAATGGTGGCAATAGAGTAACTGGTCATGACACATTAAAACGTGTCTGAAGTGGGTACCAAATCCTGTACAAACTCCTCTTGTCTACTTCAGGGTATAGTTTTGGTGAACTCTGTAAATAATTGTGTTGGTTATTTTGTTACCAACTTGACACGGAATAAAGTTATTCGGAAAGAAGGAATCTCAACTGAGAAGATGTCTCTATTACCATGGCCTATACGCAAGTCTTTGGAGAATTTTATTGATTAATAATCGGTGTTGGAGGGTCCAGCTTAAGGTGGGTAGTACCACCTTAGGCTAAGCAGCTCTGGTTGTATAAGAAAGGGGACTGAACAAGTCATAAAACTCATGTCAATAAGCACCATTCTTCCATGGCCTCTTCTCTAGTTACTGACTCCAGGTTCCTTCCCTTACTTTCTGCTCTTACTTCCCTCAGTCAGACTGTGATCTAGAAGTTGTAAGGCAAAATAAACACTTTCCTCTTCAAGTTGCTTTTGGTCATCATGCTCTTTATCACAGTAGAAGGAAGCCAAACTGTAACAACATATAAATCTCTAACTTGGTCTAATCTCTTTAAGACAATTCTACATACAGAAATCAACACCAGTCTCTGATGCCAGCAGACTAGGTATGCATTAAACATAGTGCTGAGGCCAGTCTTAGGGAATGGAAGTTCATATTTGTGGAACTATGAACAGCTCATTCTTAGCCATCCCAACTTTTCTTTCATGACACTGAAATTTATTTAAA
Source organism: Ondatra zibethicus (assembly GCA_004026605.1). Taxonomy (NCBI): domain Eukaryota; kingdom Metazoa; phylum Chordata; class Mammalia; order Rodentia; family Cricetidae; genus Ondatra; species Ondatra zibethicus. The sequence goes on from PVIU01006488.1 coordinate 97,764, forward strand.
GGCACTTACTCTACAATGACAGGTCTCAAGAATCAACCATCTGTGTCTCGTTGTGTATGATTATTAAGACTTAAATTTACATACCTTTTTATTTTTATTTATTTTGTTTTTTGAGACAGAATTTTTCTGTAGCTTTGGAGCCTATACTGGATCTCTCTGTGTAGACCAAGCTGGTCTGATACTCACAGAGATTTGGCTGTTTCTGTCTCCCAAGTGATGGGAGTAAAGGTGTGCACCACCACTGCGTGGCCACATTTACACATCTTAAAAAATAGGGTATCTTTAAGGATGATCCATTCTCCTTTGAAAGTCTTGATTTGATTCTGAGTAAAATCTATCCAGTGACAGAAAATGAAGATTTTTTTCTAGATTCTGCCTTGAAAGACTTGATTTGACAGTTAACAATTGATTATTTATTTACTTAACTCTTCCAATGTTTTATACAACAGTTAATAAGCTTCAAAGTTTTTAAAATTATGGCCACTATCATCAACAACCACTGAATAACCTAACACATACAGTTCCCCTTAATGATGTCCTATCCTACCACAGGAAAGAGATGGAGGTCTTGTAATGCTCCATCATCCCTATGCTTCATCATCATCATCATCATCTCCTGGCATACTACCAATAAGGCACCTGTTAAGACCTAGACAACAACTGGTCCTAAGGAGTGTTTACATAGGAAGCAAAATTCAGTAAAAATAACTGTGCAGAAAGATTATTTAGCATATAATATAATAACAGTGAGTAGACAGCAATAATAAACAGGTGAGAAGAATGCCAATTCCCCATCATTTTAGTTACTACCATAGCAACAGCACTTCAGTCACTCCTGATTATTTTCAGGGACATAAAACACTTTGAGTTGCTCCACCATAAAACAGACAGAGGAGCATTCTTCAGATCTGTAGGGTCTAGTATATCGCCCAGTACAGATAAGAACCCTAGAGAAGGAGGAAAATATGAGAATATCTCTGTGCTTGTTTCTCGAAGTTCAGAGACATATCAGAGGAACGTTTTTAGAAACCACTAGATTGCTTAAATTGACATGGAATGTCTATATTTTAAAAAACATAATTTTATTTGCACAAAATTGATGTCTGATGTGACCATGCCAAAGAAGATGAGTAATACTAGCCAGCTTCTAGAAATAGCCCTTTGAGTTATATCCCTATAAGCACCCCCTTCCTTATTACTAACGCTACAGTTTGGTTTTTGCTTCTTTGAAACTTCACTCAAATGTAAGCAGATGTGCTTCTGGGTTCTGCTTTCATTCACCGCATGCTTTCATTATGAGAGTCTCCAAGTCTTGGAACTCTGGTAGGGAAATTCAAAGCAAGTTTTCACACGTGCAATTTTCTTTCTGATTATTCAGCTGGAGATCCTTCTGTCTTCTAGGTACCGTGAGTACCTAGATGTACTCACAGTGTCTCAGATGATAATAAAGAAAATGATCTCTCTATTTACCACAGCAATCTAGGACACAGCCTGTTCTGTACTGATACACAGTAAGTGTGAATTAGCTTTTCATCATAAGCTTTTTATAATTGTTCTTAAGCCTCAAATGGTGATAATGACATCTCAGTGCACAAATGCCGATCTTTAGTGCATAATAGAACAATAGAAAATGTTTTGAATTTTTTAGCCAATACTATCAAAATAATATTAGATGATAGCAGGATCCTATGGTGATGAGCCTTGGAAAGAAGTTATTTCATCATATACGAAGGCAAACTGATACAGAATAAAAATTTCCAAGGACACAAATTCTTATTTTCAACTCTCCTTCTCAACACACACATATTTCCAATTTTTGTTTTTCTGTTTTCATAGTTTGTTTAGCTAGAGTTGTAAACTGTGGTAGAATTGTAGATCTGGAGATGTTAGCATATTTTTAAAGAAAACATCATACTTCACTAATTTAAGTTAGGGATATTTTCTTATTGATGGTTTCTAGTTCTGTGATGAGATACCATGACCAAAAGAAACTTGAGAAAGAAATAGGTTATTTTAGCTTATTGCTTGCAGTCCTTTACTGAGAAAATTCAGGGCAAGAGTTCACAGGAGAACCTGGAGGCATAAACTGATGCGGAGTCCATGGAGAAGTGATACTACACCCCTAGATGTGGCACCAACCCTATGGGGACCCGTCTCATATCAATCATTGATCAAGACAATACCTCACATATTTGCCTACAGGTCAAGCTTAATTTTCTCAATTAAGATTCCCTTTCTTCTCAAATATGTCTAGGTTTATGTCAAGCTGACAAAAAAGCACAAATATAAAACCTGATCAATACTTAATACTTTAAATTGTACTTTGGGCACTTCATTTTGTCTTTGTAAAATTAAAGAACAATGAGACATTGTTTATGAATTGTTTTCTACTTGTATTTCCATGACAAAGAGTACAGTCCTACATAATCCACCATGAAACCCTGATCCTTTATTCTTGTGACCATGCTTTATAAGGGTATTGATTGAAGTGTATGGAGGTATAACTTACTGTGCGATAATGAAACAGCATATTCTTAGTCGTTTAGGAACAGCTTCAGTGGCACTCACCATATATCCAAGACTAGTTCACATGCTTTGTATGTTACTTGTTCAAAGTAAGACCATATTAACTCTAAATACTTCACATATATGTGAAGATTTTTATAATACTCTTTACATAAATAAGAAAATGGAGTGTGATTCTCTGAAGGAAAAAAATTCCCATAAGATTATATAGTTGAATGCTCAGTTCCTAGTTGGTGAAACTATTTCAGGAAATTATCTTATTGGAGGAGGGTGGGTTGTGATGTTTCAAAAGCCTATTCCAGACCCACATTCAACCCTTTCTGCCTCCTGCTTGTGGATTATTTGTAAGATCTTAACTTCTGCTCCAGCACCATACCTGCCTGCCAGTTGCCATGTTCTTTACTATGGTGATTATTGACTAACTCCATATTAATAACCTTCTAAGCAAGACCCCAATTAAATGCTCTCTTTTATAAGCTGCCTTAGTTGTGGTGTCTCTTCATAGTAACTAATCCACTAGCCTCTTGGAAATTGAGAAACCAGCGGCTGACTAGAGTCTGTGCTTTTCATTTCTATACTACACTGTTGCCGATTCCAGTACAAAGAGAGAACTTAGGCAATGGCACTTAGCTTTTAAAGAACGTCACGTTTTCTTCTATCAGGTTCAGTGTGGTTAGATTTATGTTGAGGTCTTTAATCCATTTGGACTTGAGTTTTGTGCAGGGAGACAGATAAGGGTCTAATTTCATTCTCCTACACGTTGACATCCAGTTATGCCAGCACCATTTGTTGAAGATGCTTTCATTCTTCCATTGTATAATTTTAGCCCCTTTGTCAAATATGAGGTGTTCATATGTTTGTGGATTAATATCCGGATCTTCTATTCGATTCCATTGGTCAACATCTCTGTTTTTATGCCAATACC